>JAOVYX010015979.1:0-26048 GCA_035668315.1 Drosera spatulata | reverse complement strand
TTATTAATTTAGCGACGGATTCCGTCGCTAAATTATAACTGAAAATGTACTTAGCGACGGAATCCGTCGCTAACTAAGGCTATTTAATTACTTTTTATAATTTTAAATAATTAAACATCTAACGACGGGAAGTCTTTTCGTCGCTAGGTTTTTGCAGTATGGCGACGGATCCGTCACTATTTTAGGTTTAGCGACGAGGCTTTTAGTGACGGAAGAGTTCGTCGCTAAATCCGTCGCAAATATATGTTAGCGACGGATTTTGTTCAATTAGCGACGGATTTATTTCGTCGCTAAATACTTATTTTTTCTGTAGTGATGAAGTTGCAACCCTTTCATCAGCGACTTGATGTCGTACATCCCGTCCTTCATGATGTTATCTGGAGGACATACGTCCTTCAACAGCTTACACATTCCATCCACCGCTTTATGAGGGAGGTTATATTCGCATTTCAGAGTCAAAAGTCTTGAAGTAACGGTCAAAAGAGACATTTTGCATCCATCGTACAAGGGAGACTGAGAGGCATTCAACATGTCAAAATAATGCTTTGATTCCGGAGGGGGATCTTCGTCATATTCATGTTCATTTGCAGTCTCGGTCTCTTCATAATATTCTGGAGGAAAAGCATCAACCAATATTTTCTCGTAATTGTTCTGAGCCTGAAAAGCATTGGACGATCCAGCAACATCTACCTGAGGTTCGACCCCCCATGTTTCGTCGTGATAGACCCAAACATAATAATCTTTTCTGAAACCCCTAGTTACAAGGTGAACTTTAGATCAACTACTTTTTGGAATCTATCGTTCTTACACTTCGTACAGGGACATCTCAAACGTCCGGGAAACGACCCTCATCGTGTTGAAGAACATAATTGACAAACTCTTCGATCCCTTCAACAAACCGGGGATGCAAGTACGGTCTATCCAACCGTTCATACATCCAAAATCGATACAACTCTATATCGATCTGATTTCTTCATTGAAGCAAATATTAGTTGAATAATGTATGTATGCTTCATCATCAAAAAAAAAAAAAAAAACTAATTTATGCATATGTTATGAACCTGGGATTAGAACTCCTTTGTCTTAATTACAACTACTACACAAATTGCATATATTATGCCTCTTAGATCTAAAAATCCTTCGGCTTAATTGCAAAAGGAGAAAAAAAAATGACAACCACAGCATGAGAAATAGCATAAAGCCTTTCCCAGTTCTTAAAGAACATTATCATGGGCTATAATATGCAAAATTCAAAACACATGAATAACGCATTGTTCAGACGTCAAGTACAACAGCATCACAAATTAGCAGGACAAAAATCATAAAAGACTGCAAAAATCAACCAGGATAACAAAGAAGATCAAGACATATACAAAAGGTCCAGTGGAAGCAGCCTCAATCCCAACGACAGAACTATATAGAACAACATGCAAGCACCTCCAACAACACACAACTTCTCATTTAGAAAATGTATAGCAACGAAACTATCAGGGATCTACATCAAGATAATCCATCATCCCCGACGCAAACTAATTTCTCCCGAAATGGATTGTATCATATAAAATCCATGAAACATGATCACTGTCCCCAAATTTCCGTAAACCCATTACTCCAAATCACACCTTGCAGCAACATCCAACAGTTACCCACCAACGATTTACCCAATCTCATTCCACACATCACCCAAATCGCCCCCCTCGCCATAGCAACGGTCCTATACTAATCTCCCTATACAAAACCTTGAATGATCACAAAATATTCATGCACAGAACTATGTAGAACAACATGCAAAAATCCCAATGATCACAAAATAATCGCCTTGTTCAGGCTATAATTTTTCTGAACGGGAACGGAAAGGAATTGAAGAGAGGAGCGGCAGGCATAATCCGACGATGCCTATGTCTGCAGCTATCTGCGGAGGTGGCATCGGGGAGGGGGAGGGAGCGAAGAAGAGAGCAGGTGCGGCGGTGGAACCTCTCGGCGGCGGCGTCGTGGCGAGGGAACGAGTGAAGGAGAGAGCAGCGGCGGCTAGTTTGTGCTGTTTTCTCGGCGGCGTCGTGGCGGGGGAGGGAGCGAAGGAGAGAGCAGAGGCGGTGGCGGCGGTTATCGGGGGCGACGGCTGGTTCTTCGACGAGGAGGGCAGGGACTGGCGGTGGCAGTGGTAGCAGAGGCGGGGAGGATCTCGGGGGCGGCGGCGGCTTGTAAAAACTTTGGTAAAAATGAAATGGTCAAAACGGAGATCTGCTAGCTAGATTAAACTGGAATTTGCTTTTAAATATCAACATTGTTACGAATCCGTCACAGATACATATAATTTGCTACAGAATCCATCGCAAAAGTATCTATATTGTTATGGATTCGTAGTGAAATCATCATTTATTTTTGAAAATTAATCATATATTTCAAATCAAACTTGAATTGAAGATATTCATTGCGTTTAACAACATCAGCGTAATAAGATACTCCCAAATAATAAGTTTTCTTTATTTTTTTAAGTTTTGATATATTTTAATTGTTATAAGCAATTACTAATATATCAAACTCTAATGTTAACAAAATATAGTCTCGTTCTAATAAAAAAATTAATATTAGTGAATTATTTTATTTTGATGTAACAAACTTAAACGTATCATCGTATATGAAGAAATGTTTACAACATAAATAAAAAAAATTAAAAAAAAATTCAGAAAATGTTGTTCGTAGTGGATTCTGTCGCAGATATGTCACTTTTTTGGTACGGATCCGCCACAAAAAACATCCACTTTGTTACGGATCCATCTCCAGACATTGATGTGTAAATAATTAAACCTAATCCTAAACCCTAGATCCTAACCTTGGAACGAAATCATAAGATATCCATTGCGTTTAATAAGATATTCCCAAATAATAGGTTTTCTTTACTTTTTTAAGTTTTGATTTATTTTATGTGTTATAAGCAATTACTAATATGTCAAACTCTAATATTAACAAAATATAGTTTCGTTCTAATGAAAAAAATTAATATTACCAAATTATTTTATTTTGATGTAACAAATTTAAACGTATCATCGTAAACAAAAAAATATCGAAAAATATAGTTCACGACAGATTCCGTCGCAGATATGTCAATTTTGCTATGGATCCGTCGTAAAAACATCCAGTTTGTTACGGATCCATCTTCAGACATTGACCTGTAAATAATCAAGCTTAACCCTAAACCATAGATCCTAACCTTGGAATGAGTTCATAAGATATCCATTGCGTTTAACAAGATATTCCCAAATAATAGGTTTTCTTTACTTTTTTAAGTTTTGATTTATTTTTTGTGTTATGAGCAATTACTAATATATCAAACTCTAATGTTAACAAAATATAGTTTCATTCTAATGAAAAAAATAAGTTAATATTAACAAATTATTTTATTTTGATATAAAAACTTAAACGTATCATCGTATATGGAAAAAATGTTTATACCATAAACAAAAAAAAAATATCGGAAAATGTAGTTCGCGACGGATTCCGTCCTAAATATGTCAATTTTGCTATGGATCCGTCAGAAAAACATCCAGTTTGCTACGGATCCGTCTCCAGATATTGACCTACAAATAATTAAACCTAACCCTAAACCCTAAATCCTAACCTTGGAAAGAGTTTATAAGATATCCATTGCGTTTAGCAAGATATTCCCAAATAATAGGTTTTTACTTTTTTAAGTTTTGATTTATTTTATGTGTTATAAACAATTACTAATATATCAAACTCTAATGTTAACAAAATATAGTTTCGTTCTAATGAAAAAAAAATATATTAGCAAATTATTTTATTTTGATGTAAAATACTTAAACGTATTATCATATATGGAAAAAAATATTTACATCTTAAACAAGAAAAAAATTCGGAAAATGTAATTCACGACGGATGCGTAGTGAAACACTATATATTAGAAAAACTATAAATTTATGAAATTTTGAAATTTTAAACTTGACAACTTATGGTTTTCTAATTTGATAACATTTGCGACGTATCCGTCGCTAAACAACAAAATACAAATACATAATATTTTTAAGTGTTGGAAACCCATCTAGTTGAGAGAGATGCGTAGCAAAAAAGGATACATTATATTATTTTGCTATGGATTCGTCGCTAAAGTTGTATATGTTTACGACAGACGTTGACTTTTTCCTCGCAAATTTTTTTTCCTGAAATCATGTTTTAGAGACGGATCCATCGTAATTTCAAAAATTTTACGACGGATATGCTCCGTCGTAAAATCTTTTCGTCACTAAAATGCTGTTTGTTTATAATGTGAGCTTTTTGGGGAAATGAATATGTGATTAACATTATACTCACATAAATAAGGAGAGAGGGGGGAAGAAGATGAGGTTGGGGATGAATTGATATTGACTGTTGATGTATTTTTTAAATGTTGGTTAGACAAACAAACAAATCCTGCAGTTATAATACATTGATGATTGTTTTTGGGAATGATCGATAAAAAGAATGGAGAATTTAACTAAAACAATAGGCGTACGTATAGATGAGTAATACATGATCAATAAATAGAATGAAAACTAAAACATACTGGTTTGCATGATCGATGAATAGAATGAAAATTATAAGTCAAACATACCGGTGTACATGATCGATAATACATAAGTCATAATCCGTGACATCAAAGTCCGACACTACGTAATACATGATACACCAGAAAGAATGGAGATGTAAAATCCGAATTACATAATACATGAGTAGAAAGTCCAGATAACTCGTGTATAAAATGAAATGGTACAATACAACAGAGAATAAATCAGTCTCGCCCTCGTCGACCTCCCCTGACCCTGACTCTTCCTCTAGTCGGTCCGCTTGCATAGCTAGATGTAGTGAACCTATCCGCAGGTGCGCGATGTCTTGGGGATAAATCATCGGAATGTCCAGTATCGTCAGGATCTGCAGCATCGTCGTCGTCACTGTCTGGATTTACAGCCTTATCGTCAGCCTCGCCATGGTGATGATCAGCTCCGAGATGATAGGACTGGTCGAAGACTCCTCCATGATAATATCCGACATGAACAGAAGGATCAGGATGGCCCTGCTCGTCGTCCGTGCGCTGGGCTGGCTCATTGTCCAATGATCCAACCTCTGAATCAAAATGCCGCTCAAGTCCATCCTCCAATGCGCTATCTCTCACAAGATGAAATATCTCTCGAAGCTCACGAGAATTTCTCATGTGCGAAGATCCTCCCCGGATAAGAGCACAAATACCACTAGTAGCGTGGAACATGCCTCTGATAACACCTATGGGACGAATCCTGGGAGGACCTATGCCCTGTCGTGTGATCTGATGATATCATAGCAGGTAGCTTGGGGCAGTGGAAGGTCCGGCCTCGGTTTGATGACGACATAGCACAAAATGACACTCTGTGTCATTCCAAAGATCGACATGTGCCTGATGATGACGAAACCAATCAAAATCCCCACCTCACCCACGTTTGGTGAGGTCATGTAATTCATCATGCATGCTGTGCCCTGGTGGGATCGCCTGGATCCGATGAAACTATCGTGCCGTACGAAAAGGCGCGTAATACTCCACTATAGCACAGTGGATGAAAGGAACATAAGAGAACCTAGTGGCTCTGTCTCTCTCATCCACAAAATCCTCAGGTATTTCCTTCAATCTATCTTGAGTATATGGCTCCCAAATAAACTCGATTGCCGGATGATGATCTAACAACGAGCGAAAATATCTAACAGTGGAGCTTCTATCTGTAATAAGGTGCTTGTCCTAAATGGCGAACCACCTTTACATGAAAAATAAAAATAACGTTTTGATTAGAAAAGCCATAACGGTATTGAAAATAACATTAAGTAGTTACCTGTAAGAGAAAAAGTCACAGCAAAAGATGGTGGATCCGTAATCTGGCTCGGCCTCACCATTGGGATTTTCTCCCAAGTCCAAAGCTGTAGAAGAATAGCGTAGCCATCGAACCTCGGCCTGGTGTGGCCATCCTCAGATCTGGTCTTCTCCGAACACCGACAGAGGGTCCTATATAAGAAAGACAGAATGGCTGAGCCCCAAGAGTAGCTGGAGATATCACTCCAGCGATCAAGCACATGAAGCCACATAAGTGGCACCTCCCCTCCGGTGCCATCTGGGAAGAGCTGGGATCCGATCAAATATAAAATATATGCTCTAGCGTATCTAGTAACTGTCAGTTCCTCCGCATCGACCGATAACTCTCTAAACTGAGTACGAAGCCAGGCAATAGTACAGTATGACCTTCGGCGACCACCAGGAGTCTGTCCTAGAAGCTGACTACACAAGGCGTAAAAGTCGCTTCTAGTAGGAACGATGATCGGCGTCCCATAGCTACGAAAACCTAGAAGTAACGCTACGGCCTCTAGCGTCACTGTGGCCTCCCCAGATCGAAGATGGAACATGTGCGTCTCACGTCTCCACCTCTCTAATAGTGTTGTAATCAAGCAACGATCGATGGGTATGTCCATTATCCTATGGAACCATCGAAACCCTACTCCGGCTGACGCAAGACGATCCAATGCCCTCGGATGTGGGTCCCATGAATGATGTCGTGTTGTCATAAAATGATCCGGCCCCTAAAATATAAATAACAAAAGGAAACTATATTATTTATAAATTATATAGAACCTCTATATTCATCAAAGTAAAGAAAGTAAGATTTCAACATCGCTTCTCCATATGACCTCTGATCTGTGCTGTGCCTGACTAGTCAGAACCGTACCGACTTATGGATCCGGCACATGGACATCATCAATAATCTCGCCCTCCATCTCCGGGGGCGCTAGAGCACTACAACTGCTGCCTCGTATGGAATGGGTCATAGGTAACGTCATTCGGAATGTCATCTAATTAAATAATCACATGACAAGGATAAATATAATGCGATGAATAACTTATATGCTTTTATTACGGGTTATGAAGTTGTCTGAACATTAGAAACAGAAATGATACAGATGAATCTAAAACAAACAATGAAACAATCTCCCCATCGGTCCGCGACGAGTATTGTTTGTCCTCAAAATTCCTTTTCCAGAGTTGTTAGGTGGCCTTATTCGAATGGGGTCAGGCACGTCTTCAACGAGTGGAGCAATAGGTAGCGGTTGAACAGGAGCTTCGTTTGGACAGTTCTGACAGTTATGGCCGGGTTGTCGACAGTTTCTGTACCTAGACCGTTAAGAACTAGAACTAACGGCTCTGTTGGGACAACTCCGTGCGTTATCCCCAACTTACTTACGCTGACGACAAAGGATGTCCACCCGAGCACTTTGAACATCATTCTCATTATGAATACGATGTGTCCTTGATCAGCCCCTATTCCTCTTTGTTTCCAACCGAGACATGATAATGGGATCGTCGTAGGGTGGCCAGGCACTTGGATCACAAACAACCCTGAACTATGGTGTTCAAGTGCTAAGATGAGTTGTCATCCTGTAGCAATCATCGAAGTATGAAATTGGATCTACATGAAACTGCATACAACACTTCATGGCGTGGCTACAAGGATAGTGATACACCTGCCATTTCTCACAAGTGCATGTGCATTCCAAGAAGTTGACCTCGTGAATGTGGTTATCTTTGGTGATTGGCTCGTTCCACAAACGACCGGCCTTCACCTCGAAACGCCCAGGATTGTGGTGGAACATAGTGACGACATGACTGTGCGCCTTGTTCTTCTTACTCTGGAAATGATGCATAACTAAAGGGCTCACCACCAACCCTCAGGGATCCCTGCCTCAGATTTCATCCTTCGATCTGTGAAATAGAAATTACAACGGTAGAATGTGAAATGCACTAGTGCGGTAATAGGGACAAATCAACAATCCTTGATGACACAATTGAACATCTCTGATTGATTCGTCGTCACGATATCGTATCTCCTACCCTCGTCATGAGCCAACGACCATTTCTCAACATCACATCCATTAATTATCCAGTCGTATGCCCTTTGACTCTCCCGCTATATCCTGTTCATCTCGACTTCCTACTTCGTCATGGATCACTCGTAACAGAGCGTCTTCAACCGGTTTCGCTACACTTTAGAAGTCATGTGCTTGCCAAAATTGCTGGCGAAGTGACAAGCACATACACGATGACATGCATTGGGTTCTGACCAACGCTCAGACTCGTGCATTATCCTCAAAATACCAGCATAGCGATCAGAAATGATACAAATACCTGGCCTGTCTCCTATCGCCTATACAATGGTAGTATTAAAATGATTTATAACTGTATGTATTCCTTATCAATTAAATTCTTCAACTTAGATTCAAGAATTGGGCTAACCTGTCTCATACCTTCAAAGAACCAAGACCACGTCTCGACCGACTCCTTTCCCTGCATCGCAAATTACATGGTGCCGTGATACTTCTCCTTGAGAAAAATAGCATCAACGCTGATCACAGGGGGACAATGCTTCCATCCTTTGATTGAGGGTTAGAAATCCCAAAAAACAGCATTGAACCACATATGATTGGGAATATTCATCGATGTACAACGATAGATTACCAACGGATCAGGGTTGGCTAGTTTCAGGGCATCCACAAATTTAGGAAGCATCGTGAAAGATTTATCCCAATTACCTAAAAGATCTACAACAGCTAGCTTTCTGTTTGGGAAGTCATGCTTTCTTGTAACTGATTGTACGATGGTAATTTCCCTATATCATCGTCCGGATGACCTTGACTTTCAAGGAGATGTCTGCGGCTACGACATGCTGAATGTGATCATCTTCAAAATTCTGTGTGTTGCAAGTGTGAGCTCCGGTAATTTTGTTGACTCTCCATCTATTGCTACCTTTTGGCTCCATGGCTCTAAGACGTCATTTACAGCTACGTGGCTCATCATTGTTCCACTGCTTGCACCTCAAATCAACTATCACTCCTTTTGATGTCAACACACGGTATTCAACATCATGACGGATGGCTGAATCTGCTATATGATGTAAGCAATTCTTCTTACAATCAAACTCCATGCCAACCCTAAGGTCGGAATGAGACAGGGCAATAATCGGTCCATCACGATCGTTGATTGCTTCTGGTATCCAACTGACTTCGGTATACACTGAAACCGAATGACTCCATCCTGGAGTCGGAGTAGCAACAACATTGTGATCACCGGCTTGCACAAGATCATCATCATCATCATCATCCTCACCCTTACCCTCTTCGGCTTGGATGTGATCCTCACCATCATTGCCATCATCACTGTCAGAACTAGTAGGCTCATCGACATTTGCATCGTCCATTGCATCGTGGTCTCCTTGGAAATCAGCCTCGTCTTCGTTGTCCACGTCATCATCAAAGCTCGATAAACAATCATTCCTGTTGTATTACATCGAAGCAGTTCCTTCCGATGCTATATGAGCAGGGACGATAGAAAGATCGACAGTAAGATCATCATCATCCTCATCGTCAGCCGCTTCCACAGCCATAAATGGTTGAGACTGTGTCGGAACAGATTGATGAGAATGTACTGGAAAAGCTGAATGTGCCGGGATGTCGGGAACATTGCGCTTCACGTATCACATCGTATAACAACATTGGGCTTTTAGAAGTATGCCGAATGATGTTTGCAAAAACACATAATCCTTCACCTGGAACAAATGTGATGTGCCTGGATTTTGAGGCAGTTTAGCCCAAATTTTGATTTGGGAAGGTTTCCAACCCACACCATCTTTCTCACAGATGTCCATTGCATAATCTATCAATCCCCACACAAGTTCAAAAGGATTTTCGGTTCCCCCTGGAACTGATAGTCGCTGTTGATTTTCATACATCGTGTATCCCAATAACAAAAAATTGAAAAATTGTTGACCTATATCATTTTCAAACCATAAAGATTGAGAATTCTGAATAGCATGTAGCAACAACACGATGTACGAATCACTTAATTAACTGACTAATTTAATTAGTTTCTAACTTATTTCTCTAATTGAATTACTTCCTAAATTCTTTCCCTAATTTAATTACTTCCTAAATTATTTCCTAATCTAACCACTTCCTAAATTATTTCCTAATCTAACTACTTCCTAAATTATTTTGTAATCTAACTACTTTTTACATTAACTAAGCATATTAAAAACATAAAATAAAAAAAGTTTTAGAAATACCTTTAATGAAGTTAATCCTAAAAATTTTCGCTGCAACTTCAACTTTATTGTCGCAGCAATTTCGTCGCAAAACTACGTAGGAAAATTTTTACTAAAATTTCAAATTTATAAAATTTCAATATAATAATTTAAAATGCTAAACTAACTCAATACACATCCCAAATCCAAAAATCCTTATAAAAATAAAATAAAATAAAGACCAAAAATAAATCGGAAGTCTTCCAGCCGTCGCCGATCCCGCCACCGCTGATGAGATCATCGCCACCGACACAACAACCACCACTTTGATGCCGACGCCGACGCCGTCATCTCCTACCGCCCAGGAGTGGGAGAACATCAGGGACGACGAGATCAATCGGCAGCAATGAGAGATCCAAGCCGACTAAATCCTCTGGAAAATGGCTTGCAACTTTTCCCTTTGTTTTCTATTCTTCAGTTGGCGTTTCTTTTTTTCTATGTTCTCAGAGTTCTAGAGCTTGGTTTTGCTCATGCAAGGATTTTTATTTTCTTCGAGGTGGCCATCTCCTCATTGGGAGTTTCTAGGGGAGTGGTGCGATTTTGCAGTGGAGTTTTCGATTTGGAGTCGTTATTTCCTTCGTTCTATTCTCGATGATAAGTTCGATCTATGATTCTACAATGTTGTTTCTCGTCTTTCCAATTCGTGTCAGAGAAAGTTGCGATCGATTCCTTTAATGATTTTTTATCGGGTTCGATCTCTTTTGATGAAGGACTGCTGTGATATAGGTCAGTTTTTGAAACTATGATTTCCTGGTTTCGATTTCGGATTCGGATTTGTTTATCCGATTTAGGTTTAACGGTGTGTGGTTTGTTCATCGATGATGTAATGTGTTGAAGGGAAATTTCTTCGCGTTTTGTTTGGTATATGAATCATGGGGAAAGGAATGAAGACAAAAAAGGTTGAACTGTTTCTTTGTATTGAATTACTTTTTCATTTTGTGTGAATTGATTTTTGTATTTGCCAATTTTTTTTTTTATTTTTTTTTGTATTTGTCAACTGATTTTTTGTATTTATAAACTATTTTTTCACTTTTCATTTTGTGTGAACTGTTTGTTTAGATTTGTGAACTGTTTTTTTGTATTATTTGAGAACTGTTAATTTATTATTTGAGAATTATTTCTTTATTATCTGTGAACGATTTTTTTGTATTATTTGAGAACTGCTTTTTTGTATTTGTGAATTGCTTTTTTCTATTTATGATGTATGTGATTTTATATTGATGCAATGCTTATTTGCTTTTCTTTTTGAAGATGTGATAGCTGTGAAAATTCGTGGTATCAAAAATGAATCACATGAGGGATCGATCCTAATTGTACAACTTGTGAAGCAAAGGACCGCGAGTTATGAGAGGAAGAAGATATATTCGTTTCTTTGAGTTACCTCTATAAATGATACATATATTGTAAATGATGCTAATATATGAAGAAAATGATGTTAGATAAACCGTAAAAGATTTATAAACTGTAAACAATGCAATGTAAACTATTATTTTTTGTTATACGAACTGTGGATATGTTATATGAAATATGATTTTTTTAACACTATGTTATGTAAGCTGCTGATGAGGATTTATAAAATTTCAGTTTCATATTATGAATCGAAATAAAATCAATATGAACCGTGAGTTATGCAACAATAATTATTGGTATGGATAATAATATAGTACGATAATAAGAGTGCAATGTAACTAAATAAAGCATAATTTTTCATATTCAAATTTGAAGTTTTTGGTATCTTGAACTGCTGATGTAAATCATGTTATGTAAATCGTTACTTTTTGTGTTATGTGAACCGTTATTTTATGACTATGTGAACTGTTATTTATGTTTATGTGAACGGTTATTCATGAAATAATTGAACTGTTTTTTTTTTCTATGTGAACGATGGTATGACAATAAAGAAACAAACATGATTAAATGAAGGATAAATTTCAATATTCAAACTTAAACATCATTATAAAATATTAAAATATTACATTATTTCATAAAAGTTTAATCATGAGGACAAAGTTTACATAATATATTTGATCGAATTAAAAACTTTACATTCTTTATAATTGGTTTGCTTTATGGGAAGACAAGCTTATGCATCACAAGCGTTCAATCACTTCTTTCATCTACTACTCGAACTCGATTGATGGAGATATGTATGAGTTATAGTTAGACATACGATAAACATTGATATTAATATAACGTTTTGTCATTTTTAAGGCATTGATTCTAGCATTGTGAATTTTCACCTGAAACGTTACAATATGAACTGTGCATTATTGAAGCATAAACATGAAATATTATTTATATGAATTGAAATAGGATCATTATGAACTGTACATAATTATGTATGTCGAAATCAGATTATGATATAAAACTATTATATGTGTTATAAGGATCATAAATACGTAGCAATTTGATGATTTAAGTAAAAAAATAACAATCAATGAGTTAATATAAGATGCTGATGCCTGAAAACTGTTTAGTGCAAAATATAAATTGTCCCTTATGTATCAGTGAACTATATTACGCAAATCTGTGAACTGTCTCTTTTTATTGAATGAACTAATTTAGCTGGATGTTTTGACTAAATCTTTTCAACACGTAAAATGCATTAGATGAATGTGTAAACTATATCTGTGAAGTGTGTGAACTGTGTACAGGATTGTTGTGAACTGTCCTATTTTAATGTGTGGTCTACTTTCCTGAAAAAAATTTCAATACCGAAAAGCAAACAGTATGAACTGTTCTAAACATATACCATGCACTATATAATTGACAATATGAATTGAAAAATTAGCAATATAAACTACAACAAAGTTTTAAAGTGTGAATATTGGAACATTTTGAATTAGATAGGAAATTTATCCGTGTTGAATTTGAATTTAATAATATTAAAAATATTAAAAGTGGATGTACTGTATCTGATTTAATGTTATTCATTATCTAATTAGAAAATGATATAATTTTTACGGGATATTCAAATAAGATAAGGGTTCTAATTTTCATGAGATAGAGGGAGTACATAATCTCTCCTTAAAATGCATAGGTTATAAAAGATGCAGTTCAATAACAGATCACTCCAAGTGTCCGCATCACACATCATGTCACCATCGTTAGGGGTGAGCATGGGACGGGACGGTTCGCTATTGGATCATTTCCCGTCCCGTCCCAATATATTCAATTCTTAAAGTATTTTGTCCCATCGATCCCATCCCGTTAGTATCGATGTTCGTTCCTTTCAGTATGGAAAATCGGGTTTTTTCGGTCCATCTGTCCAAGCATAGATAAACAAATTTAACTATCTAAAGATTACAATCTACCCTATGGTTAGTACATTAAATATCAATTGATTTACAATATACTAATAAGACCAACATGATGAACTTAAATACAAATTTAGAACACCTTAAGCAGTAATATTCAACACCAACGTGACAAAATTCATCCGCCATATGTGAAAAAAATATGTCTGAATTCAATAACGTGGATGATTCCACCAACAATAAACATACACGTTTCTATATATTTTGTTACTAATTTTTTTTTCATATTCTAACTGCATTCACAACTAACATAAGCTATTAAGCTCTAACATCAATGTAATTAACTATACAAAATATTGTAATTTTATTGTATTCAGTTCAGTTCCCACAAGATTTTTCGTACCGTATCGAAAGTCTGGTTCTCCCATTCAGTTCAGTTCAGGTCCCATCGAGGTGTATGATCGACTCCATCTCCCTCTCCCTCGTCGATGTATCGTCGATTTCGTGTCCGTGTCGCTGTAGATGATTTTGGTGTCGAAGATTTGAAGTGATCCTCAACGCCGGGAGCAATGAGAGCTGAGAGGTGGAGGAGAATGATGAGGTGGTGTTGGTGTGGAAATGAAATATATCATTAATATAAAGATTAGATATTTAAGATAGAGATTCTGATATAGTGGATGATAAACAAAAATTCTGTAAATTGAGAAAAGGATGAATTCGAATATGTAAAATGGAGAATCTGTTAAAAGAGATTCTAATGCAAGTGCTCTTAGAACAACCACAATGATTCCCTTGGTCAACCTTCAAAAAAAGTGAGTTTTGATATGTATTTTGAGAATCTTAATTTGTTTAGAGATTGAAATGTATAATGATAGACTCTTCATTTTAATGAAAATGAGAAAGCTGAGAACACTTGTTGAGCCTCTAAGCCTCTCAAGCGTGAACTCCAACAGTGGAGTTTTGACTTGAGTTTTTCCATTTTGAAGTTGATTTGTTTACACCATTGTTATATATTTTTTAACTCAACCTTCAAAACAAGAGTTTGGCAGAGACAGACAGCTTCAAAAAGAGCACCATTGTGGTTCCTCTTAACAGGAGGATTTTATGGATTGGTTGATTTGCATTCCTTAAAATCATGTCTATAGCATAAAAAATAGTGCAAGTCACAAACATGTTGCTCCCACTGTTTGCTTTGTTCATCTTTTCCGAATCTTGACTAGGCATCCCATTCCCTTCACCAACACGACGACTTTCCTTTCCTCGTCCACCCATTTCCCCCAAACCCTCCCTTGCTCAAACTAACTCCTCCATCGATGGAGTCCTTCAACCTCCACAAATCCTACACTCCCCTCCCCAATCCCACCACTATACCCCTTTCCACCCAAAACCCACCTCGCAAACCCATCATCACCACCATCGCCGCCGCCGCCGCTCTCCTCCTCACCCTCCTCCTCCTCGCCCTCCTTGCCATCACCGTCTTCGAATCCATTCATGATGATGATGATCGCGTCCAAAATCAATACAACAGTGTCCGATCCGTCTGCGCCTACACGCCCCACCCCGCGGTCTGTATAGCCACGATCACGCCGTCCCTCAACTCGAACAACACTGCGGCTTCACCTCACCTCCTGCTTTCGCTCTCCCTCCTCGCATCGGCCGCTTCTTTGACAAATCTAACTGCTCTCCCGAAAGAGATTCTCAAAAGGGTTGATGATTCAAGAACTGTAATGGCTTTAAGGGATTGTGAGGAGCTGTTTGGGGATGCGGTGGGGACGGTGGAGAAGGCGGCCGAGGTGGCGAGGGAAGGGAAGGAAGGGAAAGGGGATTTGGAGACATGGGTTAGTGCCGCGATGACGGATTTGGAGACTTGTCTCGATGGGTTGGGAGAAGTGGGGGCGGAGGAGGCGGCGGCGGCGGCGTTGGAGGTGGTGAAGGGGAGGGTGGAGGAGGTGAATGTAAGGTTGAGTAATAGTTTGGGGATTGTTGTGAATATGGAGAGGATTTTGAAGGAGTTCGGGCGGGTTTGATGTGTCAGGAAGTGTTGGTTCAGTGGTAAGCAGGCATTTACCTGGCTATGAGGTCAGGGGCTGCTTGTTGCCTTTGCGATTGCTTGTTTGGGCGGGATTGATATGTTGATGTTGGGAATGGAGACATGTGATGTATCTTTGTCTGTTTGGTGTTGGATGTTGTGTTTATGATTTGATTGTGCTGATTTGGAGCTGTGTTTGATGATGTGGAAGCGCGAGATTGTTAGCTTCTCCCGTTCTCCGTTGTGCTTGTGTAAGTTTTGAATGTTGGTTCATATTTGCGTATGTACAGATGATATGTGGCATTTATAATATCTTGCCTCAGTGATGTCTGGTGTTGGTTTTCGGATGTTTGTATTGTGGCTTTGGTGATGGTTAAGCTTTGTGAAGCGACTGTGAACTCTGCTGCTGGCTTTGGTTTGTTACTAACACACCGTTATTACCTGCATTAGCAGTACTCGACCATTGTGATTGAGCAGCAGATAAGCATATTACACTAGTATACGTGATGTGAGGGTTCTGTTTCTGGCGAAGAATATGTACCTGACGGTTCCATCTTGAAGGGGATCAAATTTCCAAACAAGTGATCTTTGCGAAGTCAGTCCATTCTTATCCCCAGTTCAGCAGAAAGCCATGAGCTTCCTACTCAATAGAGATGCTCTTCGTCCTTCCACATAACTATTTCTGCAGCACTTTTTCTGCTCACTGTGAGCATCAGATCATGCTCACTGTATCACTGTCCTCTTGACTTTGGCCAAGTCACTGGCTCACTACCCCGGTAATCACAGCGGGAGCCTGGTAGTTGATCCTGTACTTGAACCTGGTTCTCCAATCTATAAACTGGATTGTTCTCTTGGTCTTAGCCACGGAAAGTTGCTCGTGGTGCAGGCATCTCAGCTGGTATTGCTGGAGCATTGAATGAACACGTGAAACGGATTCGAGGGCAAGGAACAAAGTTTGTCTGGTTTGACCGCACCATATAATTATAGAGGCTGTCAAAGAGGAAACCACCTGAAACTCATCCTTGACAGCAGAATGAATCGCTAATCTGCTATGGATAAAAGCCTTGACACAACGAGAAACCCAGACATCATACCTGAGTCGCAAGTCATTTAAGATCAATATATGTTGGCAACTCGATATACGGGATGGGCAGGAGCAGAGCGGGGATTGATCCGTTCATACTTCGTTAATTCTACCCCGTCCCTTGTCTCTGCTCCGTGAGATCCGCATCCGTTAACTACTCTGACAATCCGTTTTGTCTACTGAAATTCGCATCGTAAACCATTAATCCGCTTCACCACTCCATCATTTTTATGCACTCTTACTTCTAATTTATATTGTTTTAATTTTATATTTAGTATCACATATAATATGGAAAATGAGTGACAAGAACATTGAAAACTTGAATTATAGGAATGAAAATAACAACAAATTATCCAATTCTATTTTGGAAAACGAAAACCAAATGTGACAAATTATGATAAATACTTGTTATGAATGCCATCTTACTTAATAGATGCCAAAATAACAATTATACTGTTGCGATTTAATACTTAAGACAATCCCATAATTTTAATCCAGTAGATAATCGATTAATTCACAAACACAATTGATAATAAACAAGAACAAAAAACGACACCAATCTACATGGAAAAAATCCTCAAGGGAAAAAAAAACCTATGAAAAGAGAAAACTCACTAATCAAGAAGTCAGATTACAATGATTTCTCTTTTTGAGATTGCTTTCTCTTCTGTGTATGCTCTTGAAAATCATAATGTTCTCTCTCCTTATTTTTCTACACAATAATATAGGGGATAAATGCCAAAAATAACAATCTCCACCTTTGGCATTTATTTTATAATCCACACCAGAGCAACTCACTACCGAACTCCCTTGCCGCAGTCTGGTACGTCCTCGCATCCCCCTTCGCATGACGGGGATGCTCCACCACAAACTTTAAACAACGCTCAAACTTGATCTTTGAAACTATCTTGGTAAGCATACCTGTCGCATTCTCCTTTGTGTGAACTTTCTGCAGATCTACAACCCCGTAAGTCAACCACTCTCTAATCTTGTGATAACGAGCATCAATATGTTTCGTGCGAGCATGGTACACCTGATTCCTTGCTAAGTATATCGCACTCTGACTGTCACATAACATACGAACATCTTTTTTCTTCTTGAACCCAAGTTCCTCAACTAGATACTTCAACCACAATGTCTCTTTTTCACTTTCTGTCAATGTCATATACTCTGCTTCCGTGGTAGACAACGCAACCACATCCTATAACACAGATCTTCAGCTCACAGGTCCACCACAGAAAGTAAACACATACCCACTTGTAGACCTTCTAGAATCCAAGTCACCGGCATAATCAGCATCAACCATCCCAACCACATCACTCTTTGCACTCTGGCCATCAAACAAGATGCCATAATCTATAGTCCCTGTCAAGTAGCGAAAAGATCCACTTCACAGCATTCCAATGCTCTCAACTTGGATTCGCCATATACTTGCTGACTACACCAACCGTCTGAGCAATGTCTGGTCTGGTACAAACCATGACATACATCAGGCTCCCAACCGCATAAGCATACGGTACAAGAGACATGCGCTCCATCTCTTTTTCTGAGTCTGGGCACATCTGAGCAGACAATTTGAATTGTGTACCTAAAGGAGTGGAAACAAGTTTTGCATCTCTCATATTAAACCTTTCCAAAACCTTTTCAACGTACCCTGTTGAGTCAACCACAACTTCTTCGTTGCTCTGTTTCTTCTAATCTCCATACCAAGGATCTTCTTTGCAGTACCAAGATCCTTCATCTCAAACTCCTTGCTTACATCTTCTTCAACTGAAGAATGTCCTTCTTTCTCTTAGCAGCAATGAGTATATCATCCACATATAAGCTGAGCAACAAAACAGAACCATCACCACAAAAACGGTAATAGACATAAGGATCATACTCACTTCGAGAGTACCCATGCCTCACCATGAACCCGTCAAACCGCTTGCACCACTGCCTAGGTGACTACTTTAGGCCGTACAATGATCTCTTCAATCTGTAGACCAACCCTTCTTTGCCCGGTTCTGTAAATCCCTCAGGTTGATCCATGTTGATGGTCTCCTCAAGATACCCATGAAGAGATGCTATCTTCACATCCATGTACTCTAACTCCATATCATATGCTGCTATCAATGCGAGAATCGACCTAATTGAGGTGTGCTTCACAACTGGAGAGAAAATTTCATTGTAGTCTACTCCCTCTTTTTGAGAGTATCCCTTGGCTACTAACCGAGCTTTGTATTTATCTCCCTCCTTGATTCTGAGCATCCACTTGCAACCAACTGGTTTCGAGCCCTTTGGAAGCGTCACCAACTCCCAAGTTTTGTTCTTTCTCAGTGACTCCATCTCCTTTACCATAACCGTCAGCCACTTATCGCGATCACCAGCCACCAAAGCAAAGGCTATCATCTCCTCGAAACCGTACCTCTCAGGTGCCTTTGGATTCCGCTTTCCTTTACCCAAGGCAATGCTATAGGGCACCTGCCGCTGTTTTGGAACAATTGCAGTTTCCTGTTCCCTGCTGTGTTCCACCTGGTCAGAATCACTAGAACTCTGATGATGTTGATCTGAAACCTACTCTTCTGACACTTTAGGAAGCTCCACCTGAACTGATTGCTTCCTCGCACCGTCAACTCCTTCCTTCTACTTCACCATGTGATTCTCATCAAAAATCACATCCCTGCTTATCACCTTTTTCTTTGCTACAGAATCCCATAATCTGTAACCCTTAACATCGTCTTCGTATCCAAGAAAGATGTATTTCTTGGACCTTGCATCTATCTTGGACCTCTCAGAACTCTGCATATGGACATAGACAGGACAACCAAATATTCTCAACATGAAATAATCAACAGGTTTACCTAACCATATCTCTTCTGGAACTCTGTGATCAATGGCTGCTGAAGGACTCCTATTGATGAGAAAACAGGCAGTATTGACCGCCTCAGCCCAGAAACTCTTAGGCAAATCCGCGTTCAACCTCATACAACGTGCTTTCTCCAACAATATTCTGTTCATCCTATCAGCCACCCCGTTCTGCTTTGACGTTCCCGTCATTGTGAAATGCTTTGTGATTCTTTCATCCTTGTAGAACTGTATAAACTGATCATCCTTGTATTCTGTCCTATTGTCTGATCTGAAGTACTTTACCTTCTTCGTAGTCTGAGTCTCAACCCGAGCTTTCCACTACTTGAAAATGACAAACACCTCTGATTTATGCTTCATGAAAAAGACTCAAACCTTCCTTGAGTAGTCATTAATGAAGGTGATAAAATACTGAACTCCACCATTCGAGATATCTCTGATAGGCCCCCAGACATCAGAATATACATGATCGAGCACACCCTTGCTAGTGTGGGATCCAGCCTTGAAGCTCACCCGCTTCTGCTTTCGATACACACAAAACCTGCAGAAGTCTAACTCACAAGACTTGACACCTTTGAGCAATTTCCTCTTGTGAAGATGTTACATACCTCCTTCACTCAAATGCCCAAGACGAAGACGTCAAAGTTTTATGTCATCTCCATTTGACTCTCCACTAGATGAAACCGCAACTCCACCTATCACCGTGCTCCCAATCCGCTTGTACAGATTCCCTATCTGTTCAGCCTTCATAATTACCAGTGACCCTCTAAGCACTCTCATCTTGCTATCTCTGATTGACACAACACAACCTGCAGTGTCCAAGGTCCCAACTGAGATCAAGTTCTTCATAAGCTTTGGGACATACCTCACATCCCCAAGTGTTCTAACAATGCCATCAAACATCTTCATTTCACTGTCCCTAACCCAGCCACCTTGCAAACCGTGTCATTTTCCATAACCACGGATCCTCCACTGCACGGAGTCAGAGTATCAAAGCAATCTCTAAACTGGCACGTATGGAACGAGCACTCGGAATCCATGATCCACTCTAGAAGCCATCCTCAGATCATCACCTCGAGCTCCTAGTGTAATTTCATGGAATTCAGCAACTCTAGACGCCACGTAGAGATCACCGTCGCTGTCATCTACACCCTTAGCAACACTTGCAGAGTCTGAACACTTCCCTTGCTTGTTCTTGTTCTAAGGACATTGAGCTCTCATATGCCCCTTCTCATGGCACTTGTAGCACTTAACCTGAGAGAGATCTCATTTTTCTGATCGAGACTTGGATCTCGATTTTTCTCTGTCACCCTTATTTGTGTGCTGACCTCTACTTTTGTTCTCTTATTTAACCAACTATCCTTCCCCTTGACTGGACCAGGAAGGACTCAGCTTGTTGACATCAAGAACAACAGAAGTCACCTCCCCAACACTTAACTTGTCCTTACCAACAAGTAATGTTGTCTTCTAGGTAGCATAGGAACTCGGAAGAGACTTTAGTAGAATCAACGCATGATACTCCTCATCCACCTTAACATTCAAACTAGCCAATTGCGTTACAAGCCGATTAAACTCAGCGATATGATCGTTCAAATCTGTCCCCTTCTTCATCTTGAGGTCGAACAGATCTGTCTTCAAATACAACTTATTTGACAACGATCTAGACATGTACACAGATTCTAATTTCTCCCACATCTTTGCCGGTGAGAACTCAGTCAAAACCTGATACTTGACCTGCGGCGCAAGACTCAATCTGATTATGGATGCAGCCTTAAATTCCAATTCCTCCCAGTCTTCCTCTTTTATATCAGCCGGTCTCTGTCCTTTTAGTGACTTGAATAGTCCTTGTTGCACAAGAACGTCCTTGATCGTACTTTGTCAAATGCTGAAATTATTCTTCCCATCAAACGGCTCAATCTTAAACTTAACCGTATTCACCATTGTCTCGACTCTAGAAAACTAATAAAAATTCTAACTTTCGAAATATTCTCTTCGAATCAACTAGAAAACCCCAATCAAGAAACAAATTGTTGAAAAAAAAAAAACTAAACCCAATTTTTTTTTTCTCAATAAAAAACCACCAATCTTCCCCAAAAAATCCACCAGTTTTCCAAAACCTCCAAAACACCAATGATTTTCCTAAAACACCACCTGTACCCCTCAGAGGTGCCTCTGTTCGTGCTAACCCAACACCCGAGAAGACTGGAGCAGCAAGTAGCAAGGGCACGACGATGACCAGAGCCGTGTGGTCGGCTCTCCTTGACGACGAGGAGTTCAGATGGTAGGCAGGACGGTGGACTCCTACGGCGGTTGGGATCGAGGCGGCACGTGGGGCGGCGGCAGCCTCAGGATGAGGGGAAAGGACGATGGGATCGGGGTTTGATTCCTCTGGTTGTCGATGGCGGATGTGCGCGGTGGTGGACGGGATGAACGCCAGGCGGCGACGGCTGTGTCTGATTTCTCTGGCTGCGGTTGATCTTAATCAAAAATAAAAAATAAAAATAAAATTAACCTCGCTTTGATATCACTTGTTGCGATTTAACACTCGAGACAATCGCAGAATTTTAATCCAGCAGACAATCGATCAATTTACAAGCATAATTGATAATAAATAAGAACAAAAAATGCCCTTAAGGGAAAAAAACCCAGGGGAAAAAACCTCACTAATGAAGGAATCGGATTATAATGATTTCTTTTTTTGAGATTGCTCTCTTTTCTGTGAATCTCTCTTGGAAACCCTAATTTTCTCTATCCTTAGTTTTTTACACAATAAAAATATATTTATAGGGGACAAAGGTCAACAAATCAATGCCAAAAATAACAGACTCTAACATTCAGATTGATAAATTATCATCTAAACAACCCTTCACACACTTTCTCGTCTAAATTTGTCATCAACGCCATTCAAATCATATGTTTGGAATCACAAATTGGTGAAATACAGTTTATGATTAAATGTAGTCTCAGAATCTCACCAAAGTTATTTTGTTTCTAATAAAAAAGAAAAAGAGAACATGATGGTAATATTATATGTTGTTAGAGATTAATGAATGATAGAGATTAAATGTCTTGGGAATTTCAAAAATAAAAATAGTTTTAAAAAAAAAAACTCCGTTGGATGTGTCCTAAAAACAAACAATTTATATGTTGATAGCAACAAACCCCTTTTTTCTATAAAAAAATGGATATATATGTATTTCAATTTTCTAAAAAAATAAAAGAAGAAAGAAAGCTAGTTTGTTTTTTTTTTTAAAAAAAAAATTGATAATTTTTTTATCAATGAAACATACTCAATGTTACTTGCACAATCTTAGATCAAGAAAATTACTTACAAAATCTGTACCACACATTATATAACACACGGAGCCGTCGCAGATATTCCAACTTCGCAACACTTAGGAAAAATTTATTATACGATATTATGTTTAAGGTTGTTCGGGCAAAATATGTCGAAGTGTGTAATAAAATTTAAATTTCATTAATATTCTATGTTTGATATCAATATATTATATATTATGAATTAATTTATTGTAGTAAATGTATCAAAGATATATAAGACATAAGTGGTAGCATAATTAATGTTTCGATTATATGTTATCTTCTAAATAATTTGATTGTGATGTTTGGATGATGAATGTAAGGTTTTAAAATTCGGACATACGATTAAGGGTTAGGGTTTAGGTTTAGGGTTTAGGGTTTGGATTAATTTTAGTAATTACATTACCGCGACGGATTCCGTCGCAGACTATCAACTTTTGCGACGCATTCCGTCGCTTTTCATGTGGTATAATTTTTTGACATATAAAATAATCATGTTACATGTTAAAGTTTGAAATCATTACCCCAAATTAAGATAATTATAAATTAAAAGTTTTTTTTGCGTTTCAATGCATTTCAAGTGAAATTTTTTTATTAATTTATCGTACATAAATTGTAAATGTATCAAGATATATAAGACATAAGTTGTAGCATAATTAATGTTTGGATTATTTGTTATCTTCTAAATAATGATATAGATGACTTATATCTCGTTCAATCGGTTGTGATATTTGGATGATGAATGTAGGGTTTTAAAATTCGGGCATAAGGTTAAGGGTTAGGGTTTGGTTTAATTTTAGTAATTACATTATTGTGACGGATTCCGTCGTAAACTATCAACTTTTGCGACGGATTCTGTCGCATAATATTAAAATATATATAAATTTTTTTATTAAAATATATAAATGTTATTTGCGACAAATCCATCGCAATTCTCAGTGTATAACTTCAGCCGCCGCCCGCTTCCCTTTTATCCCTTTCCTTTTTCCTTTTCCTACCCTCTTGTCTCTCCCCATTGCTGCCACGGGCGCCCGTTGCCGTCCGACGCCATCCACTGCTACTCGCTGCTGTCTGACGTCGCGAGCCGCCCCGCCGTCCTCTCTCCCTGTAACTGGCCCGTCGCCCCACTTCCCTTACCGTCCTCTCTCCCTGCAGCCGCCCCGTCGCCACCACCACCACCACTCCTAACGCCCAACCACCCATCTTCCCCGGCCACTGCCACCAACGGACGAACCAGTCGACCTCTGCTCGATTCCACCCTCGTCGACCAACCACCGCCACCACTACCACAACAGCCACCGCCACCACCTCTGTAATTTGATTTTTTTCATCTCCCACATCATATTCTCGATTCAGGTACTCAAATCTCCTCTATGCAATTGGATTTGTAGATCAGTTGCATGTTGTGCTGAATTGAGCAGCTGTGATTGTGAATTTGTGATTGCGATTTCGGGTTTAGGGTGTGATGATACTTTGGTTTTCGTTGATTTGGGTTTTGGTTGTTATGTGATGGGATTGGTGTTGTGATTGGACAATATGGGGGGTTTTGTGATAAAAAGAACAAATTTTGTGTGTGATTTGTGTGTTTAGTGATGCAAAACATGGATATTTGATGTATTGTTGGTGAAATGTTAGCGCTTTGGGATTAGATTTTAGGTTTGAGGGTTTGGTGCTTGAGCTCATGAGCTGCATTGCGGAGGAAAGGGAAAGGTGTGTCCCTATTACGGTGAATTCGCCTTTATGGTTAGTGGTTTCGATTTGAAGGAAACCTAGTCCGTTGATTGAAATTTTAGTGTGTTTAGTCCGTTCATTCTAGTTTATTATCCAAGATTAATCTCAATCATTACCATAAGCAATAGTTTACTTAGGTGGCTGATGATTACATGTCATCTATCGATGAGAGGATCTATTGGATTGAGAACTAAATTTACGATCTATCTTCTGGTTATCAAGTAGTTGATCCACTTGTCAATAGCATGCCGGCATCGGCATAGTAGGACAAAAACATTAATTTTGCAGTCAAGGCATGTCTCCATTTATTTGTAATTATTTTTGTCCAATATTTTATGGACCTTGAATTGGCATCGTCTTTTTAAGTTACAATTATGTGGAACTCCTTACATAAGGGCGTATACAATTGGACATAAATCAACTTAGAAGTTACATCTCGGCTATAAGTTATATTTTGCAAAATGATCCAAATATTATAAATCGATTGATGCTTGATATTAGATTTAATACAGAAATTAGATCGATATGGAGTTGTATCGATCTTGGATGTATGAACGATTGGATGGACGACACTTGAATCCCCGATTTATTGAAGAGATCGAAGAGTTTGTACAGAATGCTCTTCACCACGATGAGGGTCGTTTCCCGGGACGTTTAAGATGTCCTTGTACAAAATGCAAGAACAGAAGATTTCAAATAGGGGATTCAGGAAGAATTATTATGTTTGGGTGTATCACGGCGAACAAAGTGATGCGGTACCTCAAGCAGATTTTTCTGGTCCTTACAATGTCTCTCAACCCATGAACAATATCGAGGACATGTTAGTTGATGTCTTTCCATCAGAATATTATGAAGAGATCGAGGCTGCAAACGAACATACATATGATGAGGGTCCCCCTTATGAATCCAAGCATTATTTTGACATGTTGAATGCTTCGCATTCTCCTCTTTACCATGGTTGCACCTTGTCTTTGTTGGTCGTTGCTTCTTGACTTTTGACTCTGAAATGTGAATATAACCTACCCCATAGAGAGGTCGATGGAATTTATAAGTTGTTGAAGGATGTGTGCCCTCCTGATAATATCATGAAGGACGGGATGTACGACATCAAGTCTCTCATGAAAGGGTTACATCTACCTGTTGAGAAGATTGATTGCTGCCCTAATGGTTGCATGTTGTTTTGGATAGATTATGTGGGATTGGAAAGATGCTCCATATGTAATGCAGACCGTTATATGGAGAAGAGTCGTTGTAAGGGTCGTTCTGCCGTGAGTATTTTGCTGTATTTTCTTCTAGTTCCTAGATTGCAGCGGTTGTATGCCAACACCTCCACCACTGAAAACATGACTTGGCATGCCTTTTCACGTCGAGGTGACGGAGTGATGGCACACCCTTTTGACAGCGATGCTAGAAAAAACCTGGACCAGAGTTTTTCGTCCTTTGCGGTGGAGTAACGCAATGTTCATCTGGGACTTTACACCGATGGTTTTGCACCGTTTGGAAAGTCAGGAAAAGATTATTCTTGTTGGCCAGTCATTATCACACCTTCTAACCTTCCTCCCCGTATGTGCATGAAGAGACCTTACTTATTCCTGAACATGATCATTCCTGGCCCAAAGAGTCCTAAAGGAAATCTGGAT
>JAOVYX010015978.1:0-26050 GCA_035668315.1 Drosera spatulata | reverse complement strand
CAAGCAAGCCTATACTCCTATTAAATATAAGCTAGTTAATTACGCTAGATACAACCATGGCTCTAACCTACGAGTTCACTAATCATCCCTATCGACTCTTCTAATTATTTAGTGATCATATAAGTGAAATTTAAGTTTAACCAGAATTCAAATATGTATCAGCTAGAACGAGTTTTTGAAGGATTATACGGCTCAGCAAGTCTTGTAAATTTCGAAGCTCTAAGCTATGATATATGATAATGAACGTAAGCTCGAGGATTAATCTTCTACCTTTCGTTTTGTAATTGATGTACCACATCCAATCATAGAATATTCCATGTCGTCGACCCAAATATACACTACTCAACATACATATATAACATGGAATTATATAATATATGGTAAAAAAACAAAATATACAATTTCTGGATAGCGGGCTTACCTCAGGGCTGGCGGGCTGACCTGGACGGCGGGCTGACCTCTGGTCGGTGGCGCACAGCGGCGAGGCACCTCTGGTCGGCGGCAAACAGCGGCGAGGCACCTCTGGTCGACGGCAAACAGCGGCGAGGCACCTCTGGTCAGCGGAGGACAGCGGCTGGACGACGACGAACGGCGACTGGCAGCGCTTCACGACGGACAGCGGCGAGGGGTGGACGACTGCTGGACGAAGCGCCGAGGCCGGCAACGATAGACAGCGGCTGCAACCACGGCTGCGAGGTTGATGGACGATGACGGCGGCAACCACGGTGGACGGTGCGGACAACGGCGACGACGAGGCTGGCAACGGACGGTAGCGGGGTGGCGGTTGATGGACGATGACGGGGAGGCGGTGTATGCAGCGGCTGAGATGAAATTAGGGAAAGAAGGAAAGGGAGGAAGGGGAAGCGGCCGCGTGAATATATATACACAGTTCTACGACGGATTCCGTTGCAACACATAATAAAAATATTTAACCTCCTCTGCGACGGATCCGCCACATAAGGTTTTCATATTTTAAAATTAATATAGGTACACATACTTTGCGACGGATTCCGTCGTAAAAAGTAATTATTTACATTTGTTTTGACCTAGTACTGCGACGGATCGATCGCAAATGGTTTTCATATTTTAAAAATTGTATATGTACAAACTCTGCGACGGATTCCGTCGCATACATATCAATATTGAACCCTTACCCTTAACCTTTAACCCTAAACCCTAAACCTATACCCTAACCCTTAACCTAACCGTAAGCTCGACCTTTAATACGTTGTATTCATCCTTCAAATATCAATTTCGAATAAACGAGATATAAATCATCTATATCATTGTTTTCAAAATAACAAATGATCGAATCATTTATTATGCTACCATTGGTCTCTTATACATCTTTGATATATATTTATAATTAAGGTATGATAAGTGAAAACATAATATATAGCATGAAATTCAAAATTTTATTACGCATTTCGACATATTTAACCCGAACAACCTTAAACATAATAGTGTAAATTAAAACTTTTCTAAGTGTTCTGTTTAGCGACGGATCTGTTGCAGAACATGCTGTTTAGCGGCGGATCCGTCGCAGATACGCGGGCTTAACACAATACTTAGCAAAAATTTTGGGAAAAAATTTTCTTAAAGCTTGTTTACGACGGATTCTGTCGCAGAAACTGTATTTACTGTATCACTGTTGTAGGACATGCGACGGAACTGTCGCAAAATACGTTTTCTTCACAAATTATTTTAGTAAAATTTGGGAAAAAGATTTCGTAATGCTTACGTTTGCGACGGAATCCGTCGCAAAATCTTAATTACTGTTTTTTTTATTATAATTATTCCCGCTGCATGTTGCGACGGATTCCGTCGTAAAGTTGATTTTAGTTTACGACGGATATTGATTTTCCGTCGTAGATTTGTTTCTTTTAATTTTTTTTTAGATTTTTTTACGACGGATCCGTCGCAATATGTATATTTTTACGACGGATAAATTCCGTCGTTATTTTTGCCTGTCGTAAATTAACCATTTTTTTTGTGCAAAGCTAAACGAAGAAAAGTTCAATGTTCAAATTGGCTTAAGTGAGCAATATTTAACTTCAACACCTAAATTATATCGATTGGGTGCGGTTCACACATATAATACAGTTGGACTAAAAGAGGTTGACACTAAGGGTTGACACTAGTGCATGAAAAGGAGATGAGGACAATTGAAGGCATCAACATTGGAAAGGTGAAGTTCCACTAGTCTCATTCGGAGTTTTGAAGAAAAATTACGTCCTAGAAGTTCTATTAAGAAAACAAAAAATAAATACTTTATCTATCTGTTGGAGAGTCATGATAAGTGTTATATAACGGGTTTGTTGGAATCTCGAGCAAAAATTATTCTTGAGAGATTTCACAAGATGCTGATGATTAATTCGATATGGATAATGATTTAGTGGGGATTGAAACTTGTAGATTTATCATGTGATGTCCACCGAGGAGTTGATGTTAATCAGTGTTTATTCTTAAGGTTATTTTGTTTTATGTAGTTTAGATATGCTATTAGTTTGTTAAGATTTGTCTGACTTGGGAATCGTGTCTCTCATGAGTTTAGAAGTTCAGTCACATTTTTGTACTCAATTATCTTAAAAAAAAAAAAAACAGTTGGACTAAAAGAAAAATAAAAATCCAGCGCTACATAACTCGAACCCGAGAAGTCTCTTTAGAAAATGAGCTCCCAATCACATGGACCTTGGCATTCATATGATCACATAGGCATTAAACTTGCATTGAGAACTTCATGTCAACTCTAAACATTTCATGGGTTGAGCGAGTCAGATCTGAAGACTACGGTTGAAGATAAGAAGGGCTTTAGCACTATTACCCAAAAAGCGACATGCCGACTTTGGATGGAGAGCTCACAAAGACAACGATATTTAAAAAAACTAATTCTCGATGTGAAACAAGCAAGCAAATTTGTCAATATCTAGCACATTAGCTGTACAAACACCGCCAAATAATGGGTCGAGTGACAACTAATATTTTCCATGTAAGAAAGAAATATAAAGAACCATGAAAACATTAACAAAGCATAACATATCGATTCACCAAATCGGTGCATGACCCAAGTAAATTGCGGATCAAGTCACCCAATACTTCACTAGCATTAAGAGGAATACAGATGAAATCATAGAATCTATGCAAAATTGATGACTTGGATCACGAAAACCACTTTGATTTGCTAGATAATTCAACAAACTTGAACAATATGGCTTCATATATAGGTACTAGAAATGATATCCAAGTTTACAAGTTACACACATAATAATTGAGATAAAACGAAGAAGAGTGACAAAACCCATAGGGGCATGATTGAAATTTCTCCAACCCCACGAGGGCAAACTCATATCTCCCCAACTATATATATCATGAGCCCCCTGTTCTTCACTTTCCACCATATCTCCATCACCATTCCATTCTCACATTCCCTTACACAAGCAAGAACACTCATCAAAACCACCAAGCTCAGATTCCAGAAAGCTAGGTAGTCACTATGACATTGATCACAGAAGAGATCAGAGCCAAAGCGACGATCTACCACGGCGAGGAGGCGTGCCAAGAGAAGAAGCAGTTCCTACTCAAGGAAGTCGGCCTCCCGGACGGACTCCTCCCCCTACAAGACGTGGAGGAATGCGGATACATCGAGGAGACGGGGTTCGTGTGGCTGAAACAAAAGAAGAAGACCGATCACAAGTTCGAGAAAATAAACAAGCTCGTGTCCTATGCGACCGAGGTCACAGCTTACGCCGAGCCCTGTAAGATCAGGAATCTGACTGGTGTCAAGGCAAAGGAGCTGTTGTTTTGGGTCACCATATCTGAGATCACTATCCCTTCTCCTAATGGTGATAAGCTCACCTTCAAGTCCTCGGCGGGTCCGTCCAGGACGTTCCCTGCAGCGGCCTTTGTTCTCCAGAAAGAGAAGGAGGTGAATAAGGAGAAGATCATTGCAAGTCTCCTTGATGGTAAGGAGGCGAAAGCGAGGGGTGTGGAAGGCGCTGGCGGCGCCCTGCCTGAGGTTCTTGAGGTCAAGGAGGTTTAGTGCTGCTTGGAAGAGATTCATATACAATAAATCAGAAGTAATAATGCTTAATGAGAGAGTTATGGTTTGTGTTCTTGGTTACTAGTTTTCTTTTTCTGGGTTTTATTGGAGCTTAATTGTTCAATGAAATGCTCCATACCCATTCAAAAAATTGTTCAATGAAATGCTTGGGTGTTGTTAATTATTGAAATGGTATTGGTTAATGCTGTGATGTGGCAAAAACTGTTATGTTTAATGATACAGCCGAAGAGTGAAGAACAGTATGGGAAAGAGCAAAAGGTCTATTAAGCTGAATACTTTTAAAAGAAATACTTGCATTGATCGGTTTGACATAAGAGGAGGCAATTAAATGTCGGATCTTGTATGGTGACCAGTGTCGAGCTATTCGACCAACGACACCTTCACATTCCCACCCCGTTAAACGAGTTCACATTTTATGGTGACCAGTGTCGGATCTTGTATGGTGACCAGTATCATCCTTTCACTTCCACAGGGTATAATCAGCGGACAATGTGGCAGGAGATTCATCTGTGGTTAAAGCACATGCTGTGATTGTAATTGAAATGCAAAATGCAGACAATGTCATCTCCTTCATGTGAGTAAAGTATGCACAATATCAGATGAACCATTGTGCTACATCGTTGTAGGCTTAAAGATGAACACGGTAACATGTGGAGTAGTATTTTCCTGCACTGTCAATGCAACACACCGTCTTCTAAAAAGGTGTATGGAGTACTCGAGATGATTGTTATTCACGAATAACTTTTCCACATCCCGAAAGACCTTATATGTTCCAGAAACATACTAGCCGAAGCATACAGCATAGGCATTATCCAAAGTGCTGTCATCATAAACAGATCCATGCATCGCGCCCAACACATAGACTATTCTTCCTTTCATATAGATTACTGGATTCCAATTCAGTACAATAAAACCTGCAGCGAACAGAATAGGTTATGGCCTCCGACTATATCAGCCAAAAACATCCAAATATATTGTAATCACACGATGTGTTGCACGCTACCATGGCCGGAAAGAGCAAGACACTTACAGTCGTATATATTGTTATCACCGCGCCAAGACACTCGTACCCCCACTCATCCCCCGAGAACAATATCTCAAGAGATGGACAGTCAATCGAACCTGTCTGTATTGCAATACGCAGCAGTCGGTAACAGGACAATCGTACAAATTGAAGTCACTCGTATGATCATGAGGATCGATCAACAACACAAAAATGCAGATGAGATGTTCCATCATCCAAAAGATCACCACTAGTGAACAGAATAAACTAGGCACAAAGTTCTGAATTCATCTACTCAACTCACTGCAATCTGCGAAGTACTACGTATTACTTGTTGTCATACCTGTTTGTGTCTCAATATCAACTCCTTTGAAAACATAATTTAGTTTCTTGACGAATTGAGATGAAACCAGCACGATCAAGATCACCAGATCATCTCAATCATCCCCTCAGAATCTCAACATGCAAAACGACTGAGCACTGCATAACCTGCTCATCAAACCCACAAAATAAAAAACAATGGCACGTTATCCCAATCGGTCAATGTAAAACCATCCATTTCTAAATAACAATCCACAAAGAATTCACAAAGATCCAAACAGAATCTCCATCTTTCTTGGTTTTTGTCAGGCAGCCAACTTTCAATCGAAACCTCACCGCTGTCAAAACACCCAACAGAATGTTAGAAAAACACTTTCTCCATTCCCAAATGATTTACACTGAGACACGTTTTCAGAATTAATTTAATACCACCGAACGTGGTTTTCTACAAAATTATTATGAGGCCATAATTACTTTAGATATTTATCTGGACATTCGTGATTTAGTGGATTGTTAAAAGTTTATTGTTTTTAATTCCCATTATCCGTGGATGGAGTAGTGGGTTGGCCGATTTCCTCAGATTTTTAGCAACGTAGGTGTTATACTTAGTTACTTACTAACCGAACTTGTCAACCCTCAACCCTCAACCCTCTTACGGGTTTTTTATAATTTTGGATTTTTTTTAAATAAAATTATCAGATTATTTTCATAAACAAATTAATTATCAAAATAGACTTTTTTTTTTAAATATAACCAAAAAAAAGACATCCTACATTATTCACAAAAAAAAAACGCAGATGACTTTAACCGAGTTAAAGACGCAGTAGGTCTTTCATTTGGTTGTGTAATCTTATCCCAGAAAACAAATGGACCACAAAAGGACACAAGCGTAACTCAACTAGAAAATGAAAATAGAAAAGGGACCAACATGTCTTTGTAATGCTCCTCCTACACAGTAAATTACATATCTACGTCACGAAATTTAATAATGTACATTGAATTCATTTTGTACTCCCAACCAACATGTGGATATGCAATTTTCCTTGGACAATAAAGACACTGGACGACTTATTTTATACGTAGGACGTTTTTTTTTTATCACATAGGACGTCTTTTCTCGTTACATTTTAAAAAAAATTCAAATTTAATAATTTATTTATTTATAATTCTAATGTGATAATTTTATTTATAAAAAAAAATATAAAAATATAAAAACCCCATCTCTTGCACGACAATCCCCTTCAATCAGTGCTATCACATCTCTTCAACCCACTAAACCCCAGCACAAATTTCCATCTAAACCCTCAAACCCACTCACAAAATAAAAAACTTGAACTGGAGATCGAGAGGCGACGGCAGGAATGGTGAGTGAGATCGAGAGGATTGTGTTGTCTCGGAGAATGGGAAGGGAAAGGGAGGGCATGCGATTGAGCATTTTGGGGGTTAAATATTCGAAGCTCAAATCTGTTTTGTTCGATATTGTGCTTAAAATTGGAATACTAATCCGTAAGACATACGAGATGAATAATCTCATTGAAATAACGATAAAGGAGACAACAACAGAATATGTCGATTAACAATATTAATAAACAAAAAAAAAATAGATCAATAAGGTTTTTATTTTTATTTTTTTGATTTTGTTTTTTTGATGTTGTTTTAAAAAATAATGAGATTTTATCTATTGATGTTATCAATTGACAGCTTTTAGGAGACACCAACAGAAACTGCAAATTGAAAGCATCAATAGAAAAAATAAAATAAAAAATAGACCAATAAGATTTCTATTTATTTTTTTTGATTATGTCTTTTTGATTTTTTCTTCAAGAACAATGAGATTTTGTTTATTAATATTGTTAATTGACAGCTTCTGTTGTTATCTCATTTTATCAATAACGGATAAAGGTGATAGCAGTAGACTAAGTGTGACATAAGATTTGATGCTAGATATAGCTTATGTGTGAAAGATATTCTGATCTTAAAAAGAGATGTAAATTCCGTTACAAAGATGATATTCTGAGTTATGATTGAGTGTATCAAAATTTTCTAAACTAATGATGTAAAGTGAATTTTGCTTAATTCTTATGACTAAATCAGGAACTATTTATTTTTTTTGATTTTGTCTTTTTGTGCCATTCAAATTAGGGCTTTGAACCAAGATTGAAATGTTGATCGAAAAAATCAACAGTAACCGAAAACCCAAACATTGCATAATACAACAATCAAAGTTGAATTGTTGATAAAAAAAATTCAACAAAAACAATTGATTCATTTTTTTTTTTTTTGTAAGAACATTATGTAGTGTTTAGGCAAAACCAATCCAAACATGTTTTTTTAAGGAATCACAGGGATAACAAATTCAAAACTTTTCATTGAACTAAACACAACCATAGCATTTAGAAAAGGAAAGAAAAATGAAAAAAGGGTAACAAAGATCGTGATTATTAAACATAGGCAATTGCAGCATCAATAGAAAAAAAAAAAAAAAAAATAGACCAACAAGATTTTTATTTATTTTTTTCTTTTTTTTAAAAAACAAAGGGATTTTATGTATTGATGTTACCAATTGGCACCTTTTGCTCCCGCCTCATTTTATCATTGAAATAAAATGTTAAATATTATTCACAGTGAAACAATATATCTATCTATGTTATTTTATATCAAACTTATTTTGTTATTCATTTTAACTTTTTACGATGCTCCGTCGGAGAATGAGAGAGAAAAGGAAGGGTCTGCATGGAGGGGGGTAAATTATTCCAAGCTCATTGTTTGATATTTGTGTTTGAAAAATAAAATGATAATTCGTGCGTTGCATGAGATGAATAATCGCACTAAAACTAAAAAATATTCTTAGTGAAGCAACATATCTATCTATGTCATTTTATAATAAACTGGTCTTCTTATTCATTTTAACATTTTTCGATAACTTGATTTACGTATATGATTTATATTAGTCCTCAATATAGTATTATTTTGAATTAAGAGATAGGGGGAAAAAATGCAATCTAAACATCAACTTATAAAATAAGCTATAGTATACGTCCTTGCATTAATGTATTATGTATGAGAACCAAAATATATATAATGTTTCGATTTTTCTAATCTTTTCATAGGAACGTACGTGACATTACTCCTGCTTGAGGCCACTGCCTCAGGCAGGCAGACTCATCACATCATGTCTTAGGCATAAGAATAAAATAGAACCAACATTACTAGAAGCCATTCATCTTTCCTCATATCATTCAATCTTATGATTCAGAATCTCTTTAACTATCCCACACCGATCCCAAAGTAAAATATCAGTTTAATACTTCTAGGTTTGTGTTACGAACATGCATCCTTATTATCTATCACGTCTCACAACAATCTCTTGCTCCTATAAAAGAAGGAAAGCAGAAGAAAATAAGAAAAGTTGCTGTGAGCTATAGACACTTAATAACGTGTCGACCCCCTTCTTAGGGGATGAACGAGAGGAAGAAAAGAAGAAATGTTTGATCACTTAGATCATATATTCTAGTACTCTAAAATCAACACACCAGTTAAGACAACAAATTTATCCCTACAATCAACAAGCTGTTAGGGACCGATTCACTCAATGATCAAACAAATAAAGGAAATAGAGACACAAGATTTATATGAGAAAAACCCTCGAGGGAAAGAAAAAACCCATAACCGTCGACAAAATTCACTATGAAAAAATGATAAATAGAGTTTTGTTTACATGGGGTACTTATAAACCCAAAATAAAATGACTTAAAAATAAATCAGATCTCTTAGAAAGCCACGACGCACATGTCGTGCCTGTCGCGCACGGCCATGTCAAGCCTATGCTCAAGGAATCTGGGAAAAGCATCGCGCGTATCCGTGCCACCACGCACGGGCCGTGCATGCCTTCTCTGAGCCAAACTTCACAAAACTTCCAAAATCAAGACCACCCTCACAAATCTTTCACTTGGGACTGATTTTCAAAACGCCAATTAACACGAAATATCATCGGCGACCACTTGCTAACTTACATAGTAAGACCAATAGAAGCTAAACAGGACTTCAGCGTCTCCGTAGTAACTGACTTGATAAACATGTCCACAGGATTATCTTTCGTAGCAATATTCACCAGCTCAAAGGACCCATCCTCAATATGACCTCGGATAAAATAATATTGAACGTCGATGTGCTTCGTTCGAGAGTGATAGGCAGAATTCCGCGTCAAATAAACTGCATTCATGCTGTTTATTTCTCGATGTCCCACTTCTTTCATGAGATCCCGCAACTAAATCAGTTGCTTACACGCTTCCGAAAGCGTCAGTACTCTGCCTCAGTTGTCGACAACGGCGTCACCTTTTCCAGTCTCGACACCTACGAGACCGCACCGCTGCCAAGAGTAAACACGTATCCAGTTGTACTCTTTCTTGTATCGACATCATCTGCCATGTCAAAATCTGAAAACCCGTACGACCTCACCTTTGCACCACTAAACTTCAACACCATATCTTCGTACCAGCAAGATACCGTAGGATCCATTTCACATCATTCCAATGTTGAAAAACCAGGATTTGATATATACCTGCTGATAACTCCCACTACTTGGGAAATATCTAGTCTTATCAGATTTCGGGCTATCTTCTCGAAAGATTTTTGAACTGTCCAGCCAAAGGAGTAGAGTATAATCCTGCATGCATTCTTATGTTACTGCTATTCGATCAAAGTTCATTGCTCTTTTTCATAATATATTATTTTAACAGTGATGCTAACATTCTTTTTAACATTACAGGACAAGTTCCAAGAGTTGAAAATATTGTAAGAGGAGGTTGAGGGATCACAAGACAGTGAATATAGTCCCGTCTCAGAGTCAGAGTTGTTCCTCGAAGCTACTGGGGGGCATTTTGCCTAGCGGGACAGTGTTGGGACTGGGTTCAGCAACCCAGTTGTTTTATGAGAAAACAACCAAAGGCAACAGCAGCTCTGGATGGACTAGGGAGTCGAGAGCTGTCATAGATTTGAAAGAGTAAATTGAGATACAAGCACGGTTATTGGAGAAAGCGAACAGAAGGATGAAAGTAGATCGACTTACACATGCGAAGGAGTTAGAGGATACAAAGAAAGAAATGGAAAAAAAGTTGGAAGGAAACATGAGGGAGATAGATGAATTGAAAAAAATGGTAGGGAAAATGTGTGTCAATTTATCTCCTAGTACGAGTTTTAATCCGTTTACAGGGTCAAAGACGCAGCCTCCTTCACAACCATAGGCCTCGTCGTTGATCTCATCTTTGCTTGAAGTTTATATTAGCCTCAGTTGTTTGTTGTGTGTACTGTGGGACGTCGACAATTTAGTTATGGTTTGGATTTGAGACATTATAAGTGTTTATATGCTTGGATATTAGACCCTTCAATGAAATTGTGTTAGATTTTGGAATTTGTATTATAGTGTCCATATGTTTCACAGCATGTGTTTCGAATTTCTGGTATTTGTTTGTAACAGCAGGATAAGTATTCCAGAAAGTTGGTTCGTCGATTTGAGAAATAGAATTGACGACTGCAAATAAATTTAGTCGTCAAATTTAGAGACCAAAAGTTAAAAATTAGTCGTAAAAAATGGAGACTAAATGACAAATTAGTCGTTAAAATTACGACAAAAGTATCAATTTAGTCGTCAAATTTGCGACTAAATATAGCAGTTGTCGTTAAAATCATAGGATTTTGTCATCATGATATGGCGACCAACAGAAAGAAATTGGCCGCTCAAATGGGCGACTTAAAGTTTTTTTTTTTTTGTCACTAAATTGACGATTACATTATCATTTTAGTCGCCATATTTTAGAGACCAAAATATGTGTGTGATCTCTAACTTTTACGACTAAATTGTCAAATTAGTCGCTAGATAGAATTGCTACTAAAACATTTTTTGTTGCTAATTTTACGACTAAAAATTTAAATTGATAGCGAATTTCAGTTAGCGAAGAAGCTTTTTACGAGGACTGTTTTTAATCGTTGTTTAATCGTCCGTATCATTTTGCAATTTTGCTTGTTTAGCGATCAAAATACTTAGTCGTCTGAACCGTGTTTTTTTTAGTGTTCTATCAGCTTTCATAAAAACTAGACACATGAGATTTTAACATATATTAAAATTCGATTTTACTCTGAGTCTATGATTTTTCATGAAATTTCTAATCTTTATATGGTTAACCAAAAAAGCTCATCCTTACAATGGGAACAGATGCATTGTGTGGTGTTGAATGATAAAATGAAGTCCTTGTCGTCTTGCTCCTCTTCGTGAATGTCGTCTCTTCTTCACCTTGTTTGTTTCCTTGATTCCAAGAGATGATGTGAAGAAGTCGGGGAGGATACAAGAGGAGATGGAGAAGAAATGGTGAGGATAATTGTGAGGAGAGTGATGAAGAGAAGTGTGGTGGGTTAAATGGAGGAATAAGTGGGAAGAGAAGTAGAGGAGGAAGCGGAGATAAGGTGGAAGAGTTAGGGGATCACATTCCCATATATTTGTATGACGGGATTTAATTTTATCCGTATGTAACATATTTTTATCTCAATTTTAATAAACGAATTTTATAATCCGTTGTATAAATTACAACATTCAGTGATATATTATTTTTCATATTTATTTAGATAATAATTTATAACGAAATTTTCGGGCATATTACAATATAGGAAAAATTCCCAAAGACTAAAAAAAAAAAAAAAAAAAAATTTATAACCGATACAATCCGAGAAAACAATTCTCATTCAATACAATTTCGATTAACTGAACCCAATATCCACCCAAACCCACGAAAAACAAAGACGCATTTAAAAAGACGAACCATCATTCAATCCAAATCCAACTCAAATCGTCCTTCAGTTCAAATCGTTACTCTAATTCAATTTTACTCCACAATCGTGAACGACGCACTATTTTAACAATAAAATTCAATAAAAATATATGAAATTGATCAATTAGGGTTTTGTTATTCGAATTTTGTAAAGAAAACTGTAATCATTTGATAAGAAGATGGAAGATTTGAGATATTTTATGGATGAAAATCGATTGATTTGTTTGTGTGAGATCAAAGGGGATTGATTAGAAATAAATTTGATGAGTTTTTGTTGAGATTTGATGAATCGAAGAGTTTTGGTTACGGGGAGAGACGGTTTGTTTTTTGAAAAAATTCAAATTATATCAAATGAGAATTATTTATACGGGTTGTATGTTTTGGGTAATATTTTTGAAACATGTTTTCTAGGGGAATTTTCTCTTTAATAATATAATTATAAAAATATGCAGCTAAACAATTATTAAATTTCTAAATAAGATAAAAATATACTCCAATATTATCTAGATTATAGGGTTGTGAAAAATTATATGATATAAGATCTTTCTAAATAAGATTACCTATAATTTTAGGGGTTTTTTTTTTGTCAAAAAACACTACTATAATCTTAGATAATTTCATATAAAAACACCCAAAATTTTAAAATTTCATATAAACCGACCAAAAATTATAATATATCCCAATTTAATTATGTTTGTTAATTTTCATTAAAACTAATAGAATCTTTTCGGAAAACATAAAAGAAACATCTCTTCTTCTTTTTTTTTTTTTTTTGAAAAGATTTACAAAAACACACTCAATCTTTTCTCTTTTTTTTTTTTGAATTTTTTTATGAAAGATTTTGTACATTAAACTATTTGTATTTAATTTTTTTATTTAAATAAATTGAAGTACAAAAGTTTGTAAGATTTTCATATAAGATTGTTTGAATTTTACAATTTATTTTACTTTAAATAAATCAAAATTATCATATTAAGATTGTTAGATTTTTTATTTGAATATTTTTATATGAAATTTTTTGTATTTATATTTATATTTATATTTTTATATTTATATTTTTACTCGATTTTAATAAATTGAAGTACAAAAAATTTGAAAAAAATTTCACATAAGATTGTTTGGATTTTAAAGTTTCTGAAAATTTCTTTTAGTGTAAATAAATAAAAGTTTTCAGATTGTCCATTAAAATTTTAAAAAGTTCCGATGGAGTGTACTCCATATGTATTCAGATTGTCTATCACTTGACGCCTTGTTCCTCGTATGTATCCATATGCCTGAATATAAAATAAAGTTTATTTCAACATTCAATCATCATCAAGACAATCAGAATTCTGAGTTATGAAAATTAAAAAAGACTATATTTTGACGTTCTATATGTTTCAGCGTTGTTTGGCAGCGAAGAGACAAGCTGGACATTCAATTGTTGAAGCTTATTGGAAGATGAAATTGGGAAATACTCCTATGCCGAAAGCCATCAAGGCTAGCATACAACAAGGTTAGTCATTACGTAGTTTTATTATTCAGAAAAACAGTTATTGTAACAATATGCATTCTGTTTATTGCGATATATATATGCTCATGATAATGACGCACCAGGTGATCCAAGTTTGCTCACGCGTGTTGTTATGATTTTAGGTTCAAAAATTGTCAATGGAAGTACTGTTTTATAAAAAGCAATAACGATAAATTAATGTCTACAAGTGTGGTTCGACAAACAAGAGAGTTATAAACGATGATACGATCACGTCGTTGTTTTTCTCGGAGGACCTAAGCGTGGGGTAAAACACAAACCTGGACTTTCCCAAATCCCTTGGTGAAAGCGTCTTCATGCCTTGCCTTGTTGTTGAATGTGTACCATTCTCTTCGGAAAAGCTAGACCCGATTCTTGTTTTCTTCGGCGTGAAGGAGTCCCCTGCAGCGGTAACCATCAAGGAAACTCTCGATAGATGTCATACTAATGAAACTCTTAAAAAGGAGTATTATTGTGCGACTTCGTTAGAGTCTATGATCGATTACGTTGCTGCTAATCTTGGAAACAAGATCACGACATTGTCTTCCGCGATACCAAAGGACACCAATATTCAATCCTACAGTGTTTTAGGAGTCAAGAAGCTTGGAGATGAATGGTCCTCCATTGGTTGCCATAGGAGCAGCTATCCTTATACTGTGTTCCTATGCCATAAGCGACCTTCGACGGTTCCTTACATCGTTTCTTTGGTGGGAAAAGATGGTATGAAGATTGAGGCAACCACGGTATGCCATAAGATACATCTGAATGAAGTCCTGAATTCATCCTCTTTCAGGTTCTCAAGATTGGTCGCGAAAGTCCGGTTTGTCATTTCATCCACCAGTACAATGTTCTGTGGGTTCGCAACAATTAATCAAGTCACTAATTGCAAATTCTTGGTGTGCTAGCTAAATGCATTATGCTTTTAGTTTCTATTTTCTTTTCTGAACTTTTTGTTTCTGAGGCGAAAAAGAATATATTGTGCTTCAGTGTGTGTATATGAATGCTTATCATAATGTCAAATAATTTACAGGTTATGTTAATCATGCGAAGTTATATAATAGAAAATTCATTATGCAGCGTTGTCTACGGGACATCATGTTCTAATTTCACTTCCGAAAAAAGATTATATTCAACGAAACAGTATTACCGAATTAGATAGCGCCATTTCGTGATATCCGATGAACTAGTCGGAAGGTTTTAATTAAACAAAGGGACTAGGTAGCCCTCTATAGAAACATCAAAGTTTGAAAAATGAACCTGCGAACCACGAATCTTCTTCGAAGGAATCTTACACGAAGCAAATTCCTGCAATATTGTCTTGTCTTGAATCAATTTTTAAGCGGACAACTCGAGTTAAGCGGAAGCTATATGCTCTATCTTACACCTTTGAGTTCCATACATTTCCGAGACATATGAGTTTTCGTGCTTACAAACGAAGTTTTGTGGCTTAGCACATAATGGAAACTAGAGTGTTAACCCGTGTGCTACACCAGATTAATAACCACACTAAAACTACAATATTCAAGGTGAAACAACACACCTATCTATGTCATCTTATATTAAACTAATTTTCATTTCATTTAAACATTTTTTGATAACTTTTGCATATATAGTTTATATTAGTCCTTAATATCGATTATTGTTTTGGATTAAGAGATAGAGAAAATACATACAATCTAAAAATCGATTTATAAAATGAGATAGAGTATCCGTCCATGCATTACTGTATGAGAACCAAATTTTAATTATAAAAATATATAGATAGCTATCCAATTATTAATTTTGTAAACAAGATAATATACTCAATATGTTACCTAGTTTATAGTGTTGTGAAAAATATATGATATAATATATTATATACAATATGATGTAATATCTTCGTAGGTAAGATTATCTATAATTTTATCATCATTATAAAAAAATTTTACTATGCTAAATTATGATTCTATATATAAGATTATTAGGATCTCTTATTTTAATATTTTCTTATGAAATATTTTGTACATAAGATTATATTGCTTTTTACTTGATTTAAATAAATTGCAGTACAAAAATTTGTAACATTTTCAGATTGTTTGGATTTTAAAATTTCTTATACTTTTAATATATCAAAATTACGAGATTAAGATTATTAGATCTTTTACTTGAATATTTTGTTATTAAATTCTTTTACAAAAGATTATTATGTTTACATTTTTAATCGATTTAATTACATTGATGTATAAAAATTTGATTGTTTGGATTTTAAACTTTCTTTCACTTTAAATAAATAAAAGTTATAGGATTATTCATTAAAATTTTGAAAAAAGTAAGCTTGATCAGGGTATCAGTATTTGAAAGGGGACCTTCTGAATGTGTCTTGGTTGAGAATTTGCTGGCATTCTGATGTATTTCCATGATACGGTTTTATGGTATGGCTCCTTGCTCTTGATCGGCTTAGGATAAAAAGGAAATAAGAGAGAAGAGGGAGAAGAATCGCCCTGTAACCTGAGAGCTTATTTGAGATACAACCCCCACTCTGAGAGCTTCACAAAAACACCCTATAACCCCTCTTCCAGATCCTACAGGACGCTATTTGAAAAGAAAATAAGAGAGAAGAGGGAGAAGAATCAATGCTTCTTCTGTGATGAGAGGTTTACTCCAGGGCACAAGTGTAGAAAGGGGTAGCTTAAGATGATTGATATCCATGAGGATAGCGTGGACAATGAAGTGAGGGTGGAACCTGACAAGGATGAGGAGGAAATAATCCAGGAAATGGAACCCCTTCAAATATCCAGTCATACTTTGTCTGGATGTAGCAGCTATCAGACCATGAGGTTAATTGGGTATGTGCAAGGCAAACCAGTACATATTTTGATGGATTCAGGGAGTACCCACAATTTTCTGGATGAAAGGGCGACGAGAAGGATGGGTTGTGTGGTGGAGGACATGGTGAGATCCTTGTAAGTGGCTGTGGCAGATGGTAGTAGTCTGGAGAATAAGTCCATATGCAAAGGGTTTGTCCTCAGGTGTTTGTCCTCCAACTCCAAGTAACTTACAACCATTCGAACCTTCTCCCTAATCCTAGCACCATAAAAGAACCAGACCTGTTTACCCTTACACCCTCATTCTATAACCTGAGCCTAAATTCCTCTGAAAACACAAATGACCCTTACTCCATCCAGCTTGCTCAACTACTTGAGGAGTACACTGACCTATTCCAACCACCACGACAATTACCACCACAAAGAACCTATGACCATCAAATACCCTTGAAAGAAGAAGTCTCCCCAATCAATGTCAGACCCTATAGATACCCCACTATGTAGAAGGACGTGATTGAACAGTTGGTGAAAGAAATGCTGGAGCCTGGAATCATCAGGCCCAGTGTAAGCCCTTTCTCCTCCCCTATGGTCCTGGTGAGAAAGAAAAGATTCCTCTTGGAGATTGTGTGTTGATTACAAGGAATTGAACAAAGGGACGATGAAAAATAAGTACGCCATACCAGTTATTGAAGAACTGTTGGATGAACTACATGGTTCTAAGGTCTATTCAAACACTGACCTGAGTTCTGGCTACCATCAGATTCACCCAAGTATTTTGGTACCTTCCAAGTACTAAATCGCGTGGGAAAGGTGGCTTACAGGCTGGCTCTTCCTCCAGAGACAAAAAAACAGAATGTATTTCATGTCTCCTTGCTGAAAAAGAGGATTGGGACAGCTCCCTGTAGTGTTGTGCTTCCACCTTTCGCAGTAGTTGAGATCATGAAAACGAAGCCTGCAGCTGTATTAGAGAGGAAACTGGTTCGTAGGGGAAGGGGCCTGGTGTTGAAGTGTTGGTGCAATAGGATGGCTACAATGTTGACGATGCCACATGGGAGGACTTGTAGATGATGAAGAGTCGTTTTGTGGAGACCCACTGGTCGCGTGACAGTGATATTCTTGAGGACAAGAATGCTTCTAAGGGGAAGGGAACCTGATATATGTTATTTATCACTTCAATACTTTCTTATTTCTGCCATGAATAATGTTGTATGGACTTGTGTAGTTGGGCTGTGTTTGTGGGCCGATTATGGGCTATGGGAGTTACATAGACCTTACGATGAGTCCCATAGGCCTTGTTGACGTGGCACGTCCTTTATTTTATGAGGATTGTATTGATGAGCTCATTAAAATCCTCATAATTCAATTCTCTATCCTTTCTGTTTCTTTCTCTCTCTACTCCTCGAACATTCTTCCCCCTCCCTTCTGTATTGATTGATATCAAGACATGACTGAAATTTGACCATCCACGACCGATCTTGAAGATCTCAAGCAAGGATGACACGCTCCTCGCACACCCCCTATCGGTCTTCCCCACCTTCGCCTAGCCTTGTCAGAGATGGCAAGACCACCAGCGGCTGATTATCGGCCTGCGCCGGTGTTCCTTTCCCTTGTCTAGCCTTCGCTTGAACCTCTCTAGTTTCCTTGTTCTCTGCCTCGTGTCTGATAGAGGGAAAAGGAAGGGAGTCAATTCCCTTTTTGTCTTGTTCGTGTATATTTAACTGGGAAAAAAAATTTATTAATAACAATATATAAGTTGTGTGTTATTAAGCACAGTTAATAATAAAGTTTCTTCTTCTCTTTTTTTTTTTTTAAAAAAACTATTTTCTTGTTTTGTGAATTTCACAATGTAATTTAATCTTTATCATTCATTATTCTTTAACAACGTATAATATTAGTATTATATTTTGTTTTCCCTATATAATAATACACATATACTTACACGCTGTTTTAAAATAATATGCATAGGTACTTATGTTAGTTATATACTTGTGTAGGAGTGACAGTGTTCGAGCATCAGGATTGAGCACGTGTTAAATTTATAATTTTTTAGTTTTAATTATGACAAGATAACACAGATCATTATCTTAAATTAAATATTTATGTGTGCGTGACTTGAATCATGTGATTGTTTGATCACCTAGCTTGCATGTTGAAATAAAAGAATATTAATTCTTTGATCCTGCCTGTCCGTGAATATTTAATATACATACTAAAAAGGATAACGATGCAATCTATAGATTATTATAATTATTCCTGAATACATGTATTGCTTGTTTTTTCTGTTCTTGCTGTGTGATTCCCTGTATGCTTATGATTTTTGTAATGGAATTAAATAATAAAGTGTTACAAAAATCATTAGCCTGAATAACCTGAGGGTGAATAAAAATTATTTGAGTTAACTTTGGATATAAATAAATATGAAACATGCTTGAATGTCATGATAGTCACTTACTATACATGAAATTAATATATTAATTTCATGTGACATGCCTTAAAACCCTGAATCTCGAGTATAATGCAATGCTTGTAATCATTAATGACTGAGAGGGTTACGATTTACATGACTAATTAGGGAGAGTTTAATTAATCCTTTAACATGCACATAACCGCATTATGAGTTGGCTCGTGTTCGTTTTGAAATAACCATCATGGGTCTACTGTAGGTGACCATTAAGCCTGTTCAGTTGTCCCTAGTACGACCATACGAGGTGGCTATATTAATTTCTTGTGATAACTTCTCCAAAGTCATTAACATGTAATAAGATCCGTAGATTAACTTGACATGACATGTAATACCTAAAAAGTCTTAGTACCGTAAATAATGGTTAAGCCTTATGAAACAAGAATAAACCTAAACAATATGATTATAAACTCCTGTCTATATTTTTGTTTGACAAATGGCTGTTTTTTGGTGTTTGCATTGTATCCTTTTTATGCATGAGAAAAGTATGATATAATAAGTATCTCGGATCCTTGGAAGAACATGTATCTTGTGTTATTGGGTTTTCAAACTCACGGTTACGTGTTTATTTCAGGTACTAGAGATGGGATCGCTCAGCGAAGCGATGCTGAATAATGAGATTAACATTTTATTTCATTAACAGTTTGGTTTTCATGTAATAAGGGATAATGCAAGTTTGGTTTTATTTCATGCTATTTTTCTATGTTTGTGACACTTAAATCCCCTGTAATCTTGTCATCTTGTTTCGAGAAGTGTTCGAAGCAACAACAACGTCATGTGTCAAGCAAATATTGAACAGGTATTTTCAGGACGTTATAAAATGATAACAGAGCGTGGGTTTAGAATGAAGCATAGGATCTAGTGACACGTAGTTAACTCGAAAGTGGAATCTTGGGTAGTTAAGATGTTCATGTGAATTTAATCATGATTTTATACCTTGCGGACTAAGAAATAGAAATTCAATGACTTCCTGCTTAAGTGATTTTTCATGATTTCAAGTAATTCATGTGATTAACTTAAAGGATAATTTTTCTAAGGTTAGAAAACACAATAAGAAGCCGCGAGCTCACACCTGATTATGTACGGCAAATGGTGTCACCCCTAGGCCAGGAAGTTTGTATCACTAAACATCTTGTGATGGCTATTAAGGTGATTAGACAACTGAAGAAGATATATGATCCTTTAAGACATTCAATATTTTAGGCAGCAGCAATTGTGCATCCTTATCCTGGTATGAAGACTTTTTCCAATACAAAAAGAAATATGATGATCTAATTATGGATAAGAAATATGGTGACCTAATTATAGGTAAGGAGCCAAACAAGAAATACTTGAAGGACGGCAAGTGGACTATAAGTGCTAATACCTTATGTCATGAGGTCATGTAGGATGAGATCAACGAGATTTGGGGACGTCTAAACTATCATGAAGAATATGAAAAGTTTCTTCCACCGCAGACACTACTTGAGGAGTAGAATAATCTTATAGGGACATGCTTTTAATGTAATAAGCTAGTTTAGTCGTTGTTTCGATTTTCATTTAAGTGCTTAGTTGATTGTTGTATTTCTTTCAAGACAATTAATAATATTCATGATTTCTTAGCTGATATTCTCCTTCTTTCACTCTCACGGCATAAACTTTCCAAATATATAGGGGCATATACCCTGACATACTCATAACCAGCCTTGCGTCGAATGAGAAATTCTACAAAGACAGAAGGTGGACGATCAGCTATGATATTTTGGCCTTTCAAATATTAAGCGAGAATCTCGAGTTGGCAGCCTAAAAAAGAATGAACGTGGAGCAAGATGAGCCCTCTGCAAAGAGAAAAAAGAGCATAGCAAAGGAAGTGGTGTTAACTGCCGATAACAAGAACCAGTGCCTTGGTGAACCTAAGGGAAGTCATGAAGATCCAATCGAAATAGTTGATGATGAAGTCAAGCTCGTAGTAGAGCAGCCCCCACAACCACTGTAAAGAGAGGCTGAGCCATAATATAATCTTATGAGATTTGTTCGGCCAGGGTTATCATCGCCCACATGTTGGTGTAGCCTGATTCGAAGGATGAGACATGGGATATGTTCCCCCATTTTGTGGATATTCTCCCACACAATCAGACCCTTCTGACAACCAATGTTAGAGCTAGATAATTATGATAAAAATAGTATGCTAGATTTTAGTTAAGCTATTATTAGAGTAAACGACTGTTGTGAGGATCATACTAGTTTCTTTGGATGTATGCACTGGTTTCCTTTTGATTTTCTTAGTTATTAATAAAGCCTCGTTATATTTCCTGAATCTTGCTTGAGTTTGATTACGCCAGACATGCATAAATCCCGAGATTGAACACATGAGAACTTGTAGCTTGACATGAATAAATCTTGAATTTGAATCAAACTATGACTGACATAAGTACATTTACTATTTTAGCCACAATAGCATATCACAAAATACCCTGGAAATCCTACAAAACAACCAAAATCTTGCTGCTCATAATGACTTCGACGAAGAGGAGGTCGAGCAATAGGCATCGCATGTCGAAAAACCTAATGCCAACAACCTACCAATGTCCCTGTAGGGGATACACCTTTAGTCAATGCTATCCAAGCACTGGTTGGAAAAATAACCAAGAAAACGAAGAAGGATAAGAAGATGAAGAAGCGAAGAGCGACAAGTATCTCCATTGCCACAACACTTATCGCCCAAAACGCTTCGGGGGCAAAGTAGACCCAACAACCTTGAAGATTGGCTTCGTGGTCTTGAGAAGCTACTGGACGCGGCCCATCGCCTTTTGGGTTCTCAAGGTTCGTCACGGAAGTTTTGTTTGTCATTTCATCTATCAATACAATGTTTTGTGGGTTCGCAACAATTAGTTAAGTCACTAATTGTATTTTTTTGGTTTGCTAGCTAAATGCATTCTGTTTTTATTTTTTATTTTTGTTTCTCTATTTTTTTGTTTTTGAGACGAAAAAAAAAAATGTATTGTGCTTCAATGTGTGTATACAAATGCTTATTGTAATGTTAAACAATTTGCATGTTTTGTTTACCATGCGAAGTTATCCAATAGAAAATTTATTATGCAGCGTTGTCAACTGGTCATCACGTTCTGATTTGACTTTCGAATAAAGGTTGTATTCAACGACTCAGTATTACCAAATTGGACAGTGCCATTTTGTGATATCCGATGAATTAGTAGGAAGGTTTTAATTAGACAATATGTTGAATTTGTTGTCAAAGAGCATGATGTGCATATCGTATGAAGAGAATAGGGAGATGGATGAAGGGAGGCAGGCACGACCCGTACGAAGCTGGCATGGCCGTGCCCTGGTGCCAACAGCTTGTTTCTGAGCACGGGTGATGCGTGTTGTCGCAAACACGTCAAATTAGAATTTATATGTATTCACTTACACTATAAAAATATTAAATTAATATCATAGCGGAAGTAAGGATCGAACCCACAGAAACAGTCGTAATATTATTTATTCTTCTTTTTTAGTCACTATAAAGAACTATTATAAATATAAAAATTAAGATTTAGGAGGCTTTATGTTTTACTGATGAAACTAATTAAATGACTGAAATTAAACTAAAATAATCTAAACTTATGGAAAAAAAATGGATTGAGGTGTTTTCTTGTGTGATAAAAAGGTAGGGAGGTCGACTAATTACGTTCTATCTTTTTAGGATCAATCGTGGATGAATATCATATAGATTCGTTATTTAGGTTTGGCCGTGACACCTTTGGGCATAAAGTATCTATCCGTAACATACTGATGAGCTCGTATATGCTAATAATAAATAAATTGAATTAAAGTTAGAGAATAAACCAAACAAGAACATTAATAGCAATAAGGTTAAACTATCATGTTCACATGCAATCAATCATAACGTTATGACAATTGAGCTTAAATCATGAATTGTTATTTTACTATCAATATAATCACTTAACGCGATTAATAGTTAGGTTATGTCATCAATAGGTGATCAAGCTATTTGATTTTATAACATATAATGGATTAAGGACAGATTTTCTGCATCAATTTTAACATACGAAACTGGTTTTGGTGATCTAACTCATCTCATGATCCGAAGTAACTAGAATATCATTAATCTATCCCCACTATATAATTACTCACTCACTATATCAATCATCATCACATACATCTTTATTACACACATCATCACATACATCTTCATTACACACATCATCACAACCATAAATGTAAATAAACAGAGAAAGAAGGATAATACAGCGTTGAAAAACGGAGCTACGATGATAGATTGAAGAGATCCAAAGCGTTACACCAAGATCCTATCTCCAAAAGTATAGAAAAACAATAATCTAAACTAAGATTTTGAGAGGACAAAGGTGGCTGAAAAGCCCTAGAAAACGACCCTAGTCTCTCTAAAAATGAAAAAAAAAAAAAATACACGGATATTTATAGAAAACCCGAAAATAATTCAAAGTTTGAACGTTACAAACTAAATCAGGACATTTGACTAGCGTAATAACCGTTGTAGGTGCCCTGTAACGGTCGTTACATTTCTTGGCTGCTAAAATCTTTGAGTTTTATGAATGTAACAGCCATTACAGGTGGTGTAACGGTCGTTACAGTCCAGAAAATCATCAAAAACATCATTTTTTCACTCCGAACTCCGTCCTAATCGATGGTATACCTTATGGTAAATCTAGTATGTTAGATTTTGATTGGTTAAGATATATGTTAGATTAAATTTATTTAATTGATTTTAATTTTTTTAAATGACATCTTTTAAAAATAACAATAATATTTTGTCATACCGTTTGCTATTCACCGTTAAAAGAGACTAGATAATACTATATATCCTAAAATACTACCTCATGTGCTGCACGTGATGAAAAATTATAAGAAATAATAGCGTTAAATGACTTATGTCACAAAGAAATCGATATATTAATTTTTCATAAATTTAAATTTTAAAAGAATTTTTATTTTCAGTTTATGTTTTTGTTTCTTTTATGTGATATAGATAACTTATTTTTCTTTTAAAAAAACATTGATCTATTTTTTATTTTATTTTGAATAGGTAATGTTTGAATATTTTGATTTTTGTTTTAGTTTTTGTCTTTTTAATTTAGTAAATGACTTTTCTAAAGATTACCGTTTATTTTTATGTTTTAAATTACTAATCTAATTATTTATTTGTGAAAGATATTGTGTATAAGATCAGGGGAGAAAAAAATCAGGTTACGGTGGTTTATGAGAGGAGGAATCAGGATGTTGTTTTAATTTTGATTGATTAAGATATATGTTAGATTAGATTTTATTTAATTGGTTTTAATTTGTTTTAAATGGCAACTTTTTAAAATGACAATAATATCATGTCATATCGTTTGTCGTTTGCCGCTAAAAGAAACTGGATAATACGGTATATATTAAAATACTGACCCGTGGGTTGCACGGGATAAAAAATCATAATAAAATAGATAATAGAAAACTAATTCATTGTATTTAAATTAAAATATTATGAATTTATTTATCATTTTAGAAAAACTAAAATAACCCGATTGAAATCATATACTACTAATATTTTTCAAACAAAATTTGATATATTTGATTGTTTTCTTTAAGAAATTTAACATTTTCGATAAATTGATCTAAGGTATTCTGTTAATAAAAGTTTATTTAAGACTTTAATGATATATTATTATTTATAAGATGGCTTATAGATTAATATAAAAAAATCTATTATTATGTGAGTTTGAATGATAGTGAGAAAAAAATATTAAATATAAAGCTAAACTTATGAGATAAAACGAATTTTTTTTTGCTATATTCCACAAAAATAACAAAATAATTGTTTCATAAAATATTGGGAGAATTACCTAAAACTATAAAAAATTGGAAAAAAAAACCCAAAAACATACATACGGAAACTTAATTCCCAAAAACTATAATTTTAACTTTTTTTCCCAATCTCCCTCGTCCTCCTCTTTCTCTTCTTCTCCCACCACCACCACTCCTCCACCGTGGACCACCACCACCGTTGGCCACCTTAGTCGCCGACCACCACCTCGAGAACTATTGAATCAATCCACCCACCGACGACCTCGTCATCCCCGTCTCCGGCTACTCTTCGACGGTGACGACGATTAACATTCTGAGCAAGACGCAGAGACAAGAAGGGCTGAAGAGGAGCTGGATGCTGCTCAAACCCAACACCACGGCTCTGTCTCCGACCTCGTCTATGTCATCGTCGACGCTTTTCGACAGAGTGATTGTAATTAAAATGGAATCGAAATCGAATTGGATTGTTTGCACAGTTTGGGATTCTGAGGATGATTGGATTGGATTGTTATGTAGAATAAAATGATCATTTATGTATGTGTTTAGTTATTCTTGGATTTTGGAGAAGGTTGATTTGGTGAGAATTGATGAGTTGGTTGTTCTTTTGTGCTCATGACGGTGATCTTTGGATGATCTTCTTGGAGAGAAATAGAGTGTTGTTTTTTTGTAGATTGTGCAATGGTTATGTGCCTATGATTTTGATTGGACTGCTAATTGTGGAGAAGTAATGGAATGGAATGATCGCTCTGTTTTCTATTTTGTTCATGGGCTCTGTTTCATTTTGTTCAGGTGCTATGTTTTATTTTATTTAGGCGCTCTGTTTTAGATTTTTGTTCAGGCGTTCTATTTTAGATTTTGTTCAAACGCTCTATTTTATTTTGTCCAAATACTGTGTTTCATTATGAAATAGAGTAACGGTTCAATTTGAAATAGGGTGAAAGGTTTTTTTCTTTACAACATAAGTTATTGCATGATAATTTTAAAACAGAGCGCCTGAGTAAAGCATCGAATATACATACACCTAATTCAACACGATGATTTTCATACAATATACAATGATTTCTTCATTGAAAACTTGTAAATTACATGATGATTTCCTAATTCAAAGAATATGCATACACCTGAAAAATATACATACATCTCATTCTACATGATAATTTTCTTATTCAAAGAAACAAAACAGAGCATCCAAAATCTCATCGCAAAAAAAAAAAAAAAAAAAAAAAAAAAAAAAAAAAAAAAAC
>JAOVYX010015977.1:0-26051 GCA_035668315.1 Drosera spatulata | reverse complement strand
CTGCCGTCCACTAAAGAAATGATGTATTTATTGTGTTGATGTATTTAATCGAGAGAAATGATGAATGGAATGAATAACATGCAAAATATGACAAATCAGGATGAAAATTTCATTATTGGAATAGCAAAAGAGGCGTCACAATCATGACCAAGTTGGTCATGGCCGTGACAGTCCAAGAGATAAAAATTTAGCCTCCTAAAAACGACGACAAGACCATAATGCATAAAACTCATTTTGAAACACTTAATATACATTAATTATGAACTGTTCAAAGAGATTACGAAGATATAACATGTACGACAAATTCATTAAAAATAAAACAAGCTCTTAAGCTATAAAATAAACTAACTTATTACACCTAAAGCAAATTAAAGATTTGGGTTGTTTTCTAAGAAACGCTTGATTTAGAGCCTGCAGCCCGGCTCTTAAATGTTATTTGAAATGATGCGGAAGCCAAATTAAAGACTTCTTCGTATTACTTTTGACATTTTGCAAAAATCTTAATTTCTTAAAATGATTTATCATGAATGCCCAAATAAGATTTTTAATGTACTTGATACATAAGGAAATAAAATAAAACATGACAACTCAAAATCGTCCTTATGACCATGAAAAACATTAAGATTAAGAAGATTTTCAGAATAAGAAAAATCAGAATGAGATTGATCATTTTCAAATTCATTAATGAGAATACTAAAACACACGAAAATTCAGGAGTGTTAATTGGAAGCATTTCAAGCACCGAATTTTCTTACTCAACTTCACCACTAGCATATAATGCCTTTTCTAAATCACTAAGTTCATCATCAAGTGAATTATATTGACCATCAAATTTATGTTTATCTATATTCATTTTCATAATCGCGTTCATAAACTCATCGTCTTCAAGTTCAAAAACTTTTTCACTCAAATCATCGAATTCTATCTCAAAACATTCTTTTTTAAACTCATCTCCTAATGTTGTTTTTTGTTCAAAACTCTCTAGTTACAATGTTTCTTCATCACTTTCACTCAAAATGAATTCTTTAGATTCTTCAGGATGACTAAGTTCATTTATCACATCATTGAAAATTGGCGTTTTCAGTTCATTCATCATATAAGTGAGTTTATTAACTTCAGTTCCCAATTTTTCAAGGGTAAAAATTGATTCTTTTTTAAAATAAATAGAACTTGAGGCAATTGAGTTAGTCAATTCTTATAATGAATGTAATGAATATAAATTTTCCTCTTGTATTTGTTTAAATGAATTGTCAAAAATTGGAGTTTTTTCTTGTACTGTTATTGATTTAAGTTGGTCATTTTGACTTTGCAACTTTAGCTTACTAACTTCCATTTGTTCATTCAAATTCCTAATTTCTTCATGAATAGTATATTGGTTACATTCAAGCATTTTAGCCATTTTCTCTAAGTAGATATGATTTAAATCTTGTAAGTATGGTCTTGAGGGCTGATTTTGTGAAAAGTCAAAAGAATTATTTGACATTATTAAAGGGTTAAAATCTTGATAACTCCCATAATAGTTTTGATGATTTAACCACCCACTATTATAATAGTTATAATAAGCATTATAATCATATTGTGATTGTGATGATTGTGAAAATATATTAATTTGATTACAATGCCCATAAGATGAAAAAGTTGGGCAATTATTTGTCTCATATTTCCTATTAAAGTAATTTTCATATGGTCAATTATTATTCTTATTGTCGCAGAATTGAACAATCAGTTTTTTAATTCTATCTAACTTTGAAAGTTGAGAATTATCGTTGGATTGATGATTCATATTAGCATAAGATTGATAATTATAAACCATAGTCAAAATCGATTTAAAATCAACAATCTCACTTCAAACATCTTTTGATTCTTTTATTAATTAAAAGAAATGCTAAAAAATTAAATAAAGTAAAATAAAATAATTTTCAAAAAAATAGTAGAATCTTGAGTGACTAAAAATAAATAAAAATATAGACACAACGTTATCGTCCCCGACAACGACGTCAAAACTTGATGCGTGTTGTCGCGGATAAGTCAAATTAGAATTTATAAGCACTCACTTACACTCTAACGATATTAAAATTAATACAATAGTGGAATTAAAGGTCGAACCCACAGAGATGATCGTAATATTATTTATACTGTTTTTAGTCAAAGAACTCTTATAATTATGAAAATTAAGATTTGGGAGGTTTTGTAAACTAAATGAATTAAAACCTAATTAAAATAACTAAAACTAATTACTATATGATGGAATAGAGATAGATGTTTTCTAATTAATTATAAGTGTAGGGAATTGATCAATTTCGTTCTTGTTTCAAGAATCAATCATGGATGTGATTAAATACGATTTGTCATTCAGAATGTTTTGGATGTAATAAAGAAAATACTTTAAATTATATTCTTTAGAGTTTTAATTATCAAGATAGTTTGAATAATTAAGCTAATCATCTATTCTACATACCATGATAGCATGAATATATAAATGTAGATTATAGAATCAAATAAGGAACATGCCAAACATAAATAGAATACCAACATAGATTGGTCTACTCATTCACATGTCAAAAATCCTCAATAAACTATAGCAAGATAGGTTGGTCTATAACTTATCTAGTTGCTACTTCATATGACCTTAACATAGATTGAATCCTTAGCTAGATCAACCTATAATAACATCTAAGTGATCAATTTATAAGAAATCATAAGTTAATCAAGGTATAGTTAATGCATAAAGTCATATAGGTGATCAATTTAGGTAAATTCATGCATCAACCCAAATCATTGAAATCAAAGTAATCATAGTCATCATATGCATCATCATCATTAATGCATTGACAAATTGAAAGGAAAGAAGACAATACAATGATGATAAATGAAGATTCGATGTCCAATGAATAAGATCCGTAGTAATATTCAATAATCGAAGCGTCAAACACCAAGAACCCATCAAAAGCAACTTAAACGAATATGTAAAGTGACCTAATCTAAATAGTCCTGTCATCAAAGATGGACGAAAATCCTAGTAAAAACGAACACATACCGTGGTATTTACAAAATACCTAAAAACCCTAGAAAATCTAGTGAAAATCTCATCCAAATCTCGTGAAAATCTTGTGATAAGTCGCGTCACGATCGTGACAGGAGCCATCATCATCGTAATGGTCGTGCTGAGCTCGCTAGATGATTTTTGACCTTTGTCACGATCGTGATCAAATTTGTCACGATCGTAATCATCGTGAAAACATCAGCTTGACACTTTGCTTCCGTGGTCACGGTCGTGACGGAGCCCGTCACGGTCGTGACCAACCTTAAAACAATAAAAAAGAAAAAAAAAAAACATCATTTTTTGGCGTCGAACTTCGTCTTGATCAATGGTACACCTTATGTAGTCCTTATATCATCATAAAACACTTTACATGACATCGTTTTTACCTTCAAAATGGCCTCGAATCATCATTTATATGCCGTTAAATATTTATGGTTCATCCACGATCAAAATAACCTCAAACGCATCGGTTTAGCTCCAAAACAGCTCCAAACATTCTCGAGCATTAATGTCATCATCTAATGCATGTGAGCATCACCAGAAATGAAAGAAATCATCTTCAAAAATCGTCAAATCATCACACTTCATCTCGATCATCTTCAATCCTTTTCCATCCATTTACATGAATTACCAAAAGTCGCTTCTCTCGATCTAATTTACAATGAAAACATATAAACAGCAGCACCAACGTTCCAAAACTAAAAATAAACTAAAAACATGTAGGAAACAACATGCTAAACAAAGAAAGTTAACTTAGAAAACTATGAGTATATTCATACGTATCAAGATAGCACCAAAGTTTTTTAATTCCCATGAGATCCTAAATTATCCACACTATCCTCCGTACCCACTCTTCTTCTATTCTCTTCCCCTCTCAACTTCACTCTCTGGCTATGACGATGGCAAAGACGTTTCTCCCATTGGCAGATCAGACCAAGATCAAGATCCATTTCGTCCAAATCTCCACACTTCACCCCTTCTTTCCTTATTACCAGCATCTCTCTACCATTGATTTCACACAGAATCACCCAACAAATACCTAACCGATACACGATTGTGGCTTTCGATCATGAAAGGGTCTGCGTTTCTTCGATACGTGTTGTGTTTCAATTTTGGGCGAGCTTGAACGATATCTATGGTTTTGATTTGTAGTTGGCCGATGTGCTTCAGTGTCTATGTTGTTTACCTTGTGTGATTTTGGTGGCTCGGGTTGTTAATCTTTGAGTTGAAATCAAAATTAAGGCTTGATTGTTTGGTTTAGTTTTGTTGGTTGATTGTGGTTGGGAGTCGATACTGTACTGAAAGTGCTTTCTTGTTTAGGTCGTTGTTGAATTGAAATTTTTGGTTGTTCGGGAGGAAAAAAGCAGTATGCCTACGCAAATTGAAAAACTAATACGCCTGTGTAAAAAAGTAGCACGTCTAGTAAAAACACAAAAAATACATCATCTAGTACGCCTGTGCAAAAAAGGTAGTGCGCCTATACAAAATCTAGTATACCAAAATTGGTTTATCAAGTAAAGGATGATTTATCATGTATAAAAATAATCTAGAAAGACGTATTAGTTCAGGCGTACTCGTTCAGGTGTACTAGTACTCTTGGGAAAAACACCTCATTCGTCCCAATACACGATTAACACTACTCAACCATTTGCATCATCAGTCCAATAGCCCACTAAAACACTTCATTTAACCCAAATTAATTACATCATTACATCGTCTAAACACTTCATTTGTCCACTAAAAGTAGTACGTCTATGCAAATTGAAAAATAGTACACCTAAACAAATTGATGAATACTAATACGCCTTCAAAAATCTAATACGCCTAAACAAAACTAGTTTGCCTTTGCAAAAACTAGTAAGGCTATGCAAAATTTTAGTATGTCATAATTTGTTTGTTGTAGACATACTAGTTTCAGACGTACTAGTACGCTTATGCAAAATTTAATACGCCTATCCAAAATCAAGTATGTCAAAATTTGTTTGTTATAGGCGTATTAATTTCAGACATACTAGTTTCAGGCATATTAGCATGCCTATGCAAAATTTAGTACGTCAAAATTAGTTTGTTTAAGACGTACTAGTTTCAAACGTACTAGTATCAGGCGTACTAGTACGTCCATACAAAATATAATACGCCTATACAAAATTTAATACATCAAAATTGGTTTGTTTCAAACGTATGCCTATGAAAAAACTAGGTTTGATGTATTTTTTTTGTTTGTAAAAGTGGCGATGATTTCTTTTACATCACCTCTTAATGAACACTAACACGCCATTTTTTCCATCACCTCCACTTCATCTTCTTCCTTCGAAAATCACATTCTTTCTTTCACTACATTCACTTCCTAAACCCTCCACAAAACCCTCTTTCAATCCCCATCAATCCTCGTCACACTCAAACACCTTTCTCAGCATGCCCTCATTTCACCCCCTTCATCCTTACCTCAACCCACATCACAGTCTCAATCTCTCGTCAAACATCTCTCCTCCATCATCAAAACAATCCCACTTCGAGCAAACCCACAAGCCGATTTTCACTCAAAACTCGAACATCAATCTCAATCCCTCACTTATGAACAAGCCCTCGTAGTCATGGTGATGGTTGCACATGACTCGAAGATCACTGATAACGAACCGTGGAAGCCTAAATTCACAACAACTCAATCTAATTCAACACAGAAACGAGAAATTACCCAACTCAATCAAACTTCGAGTCGATTCCAAATCTACGAATCTCACCCAATTAATACTCGAGTCATCAGAGAGAACCCAAAACTGGCGACTCAAAGATCGCTGACAGCGAACTCATCAAATTATTGTAAAATTAGAAAAAAGGCAAATTAGGAAAATTTTGGTATTTTTTTTTAAATGGTATGTTGTGAGAATAAAATTTTTTTTGGTGGTACCTCCTTTGAAATAAATCTCTAAAGTGATACCCTATGAGAATTTTCACTATATTAGAGAGAATATTCACAAACAAAAAATCACAATCAAAATATAACCCCATAATTTAACGTATAGACATAAAAAATGATCATTTATAACCTGCGCAACGTGCAAGGTGGTAAACTAATTTGCACTCCCTCCGTCCCAATTTAATTACAACATTTTTTTTTTGTTAGTCCCAATATAAATACAAAACTTCTACTCTTTTCTTATTTGATAATGAATTTATATGAGAAAATTTCCATGGGATACCATTTTTTAGACTTATTTTTAAGGAGGTACCACCAAGAAAAGTTTATTCTCACAAGGTAACACTTTTACAAAAAAAAAAAAAAAAAACACCCCTCATTTTCTAATTTGTTCTTTTCTCTTTTTTTCTATTGTTTGCTTCTTTCCTTTCTTCCGTATGCTATCTAAGACATCAATGTCTTCCTGCACCTTCTTCAAAATCTGATCGATCTCCCCCTGTAGTTTCCGACTCACACCCATCTCGACCTCACTTGATTTTGAGATTCGACTATGATATTAGTTCCTCAATTTTTGCTTGTTTTGTGTTGCGATGTAGATTTGAGGTGTTTCGGTTTGGTTCGATTTCGTTTTTGTTGTGTTTGTGGTGTGATATGTTGTGGTTTAGGTTTTCGATTGTTGATTTGGTGGCGTAAAAGGATTTACGGTTTGGTTTGTGTGATTTGTTGGAGATGGTGTTTGTAATCGGTCCATTGATTTCGAAGTTTTTTGCGATTAGCGTTGTGTTGATTTAGGATATACTATAGATAAGAATATGTTCTAGCTTCCTTTTTTTTCTTTCTTTCTTTCTTTTTTTTCTTTTTCGTTTTTTTTTTTTTTTTTTTTTGAGTGTAAGCATTGGTATTGATGTTCGAGGCTGTACAAGTCGAAGACAAGTTCCTATTGGAGATATGTAAATTTATAGGCAATATCATGTTGATTGCAGGAATTGTTCCTTGTTATCAATATTCTTTTCATAGTTATCAATGATTGTGTGCATTAAAATAGTGTGTGTTTTTCACTACACATATTACCTTTTTGTTTTTTTTACACAAACGAACTAGATAACGTGTTTTTCACTAGGTATATTACTTTTTTTGCACGGGGTTACTAGATGATGTGTTTTTACTAGACGTACTACTCTTTTTGCACAGACATAGTAAATGATGTACATGATAAATTTTTCACCGGGCATACTCCTTTTCTGCCCATGCATACCAGATAATGTGTATTTCCTTAGACGTTCTAGATTTTGCACATGCGCATTAGATGTTGCATAGCTGTACTAATTTTTACATAGGCGTATTTGTACATCTAAAACAAAGCAATTTTAACGTACTAAAATTTGCATAGGCTACTAGATTTTATATGGACGTACTACTTTTTACATAAACGTATTAGTATGTCTGAAACAAATCAATTTTGACGTACTATAATTTGTATAGGTATACTAGTTTTTGTATAGACTGACTAGTTTTTATATAGACGTACTAGTACGCCTGAAACAAACCAATTTTGTCGAATTAGATTTTGCATAGGCATATTATATTTTGAATAGGTGTATTAATTTTTGCATAAGCATACTAGTAAGCTTAAAACTAGTACTCCTGAAACAAACCAATTTTGACGTACTAAATTTTGCATAAGCGTATTATTTCTTTTGTCCAGATGTACTAGTTATGTTTTTTATTAGACGTATTACTTTATTTGAACAGACATATTAGTTATGTTTTTAACTAGACATACTAGATTATTTACACAGACATATTTGTTGTATTTTTAACTAGATTTACTAATTTATATGCATAAACATAATAATTATATTTTAACCAGACGTACTGATTATTGTATTGACGTACTAGTCAACTCTTCTCTTCTTCATCCTTACTAAAGTTGAGAACTTGAGATTCCAGCTATCTTGGGTGAGAGGATGTGGACAAATGAAACAGCCCCTAACACATTTCGGCTTCCATGTCTATACAAAAATAAAATAATTCTTTACAAAAATCATGTTGTACAGGCCTATTCCTTTCCTAGCCCAAGTCGAGGCATCACTGTTTCCTGGTAATCATCCATTTCCTTGGCCTTGTTTGGGATCTGAGTTGAAGCGTAGTCGCCACCTTTTCGTCTGCCCTGACATGAACATGGTGTAGCCAAAACCAAAAACTGATTTCTCTTAGCGTCGTCGTTCCTCTGTGCATTACTCTATCTAGATTGATGCCAATTTCTCTGAATCTGAAATCGTGTGGAGGAGATAGGAGAGAAGGAGATGGTGGTGATGGTGTAGCAGATGGGGCGTTGACGGCAGAGTAGCTCGACGATGGGGAGGCAAGAGCTGAAGGGGTTTAGAGTGAGTGTGAAGGCAGTATGAGAATTTGGATAATTTGATATTTTATGAGAATTAAAAGCCTGATATCTATTTATAATAAAAAATTTCAAATAATATTTTTCGAGAATTATCTTAATTTATATTAATATAATATAATTATTTTATTTTATTTTTTAAATTTCATTTAGATCTCATTATTTCTAACAAAATTTTTTTTATTAAATATCATATAAATTTAACATATATAAAATTTCGTAAAGAATCTCGTATCGAATGAAATTGATTATAATTAAATAAAACAAAGATAATAATATTCAATTAAACTGCCAACCAAGCGTACGCAACCACATCACATTTTGGTATGGTAATTATATCACAACCCACGTCGAATAATCTGTCGAGAGAAGCTCTACCAGCCAAAGATGCCACGAACTTGTCCAAAAGACCTCGCTGATTATGATTAGTGATAGCACTGTCCAGAGTCACTTGATGCTCTAGAATAACATGTTTTTTCTGGGATTAGTTTCCTTGGCTTTAGTTGATGTTCATCGACTTGCTATTTATAAGCTCAAATGAGTACGTCGGGTGATTAAGCTTCTCCCTTTTTTTTTCTTTTTCTTTTTTCTTTTTTTTTTTTTCTTTTTTTTTTTTTTTTTTTTTGGTCAACAAAAACATGAGGAAACAAGCAGGACTTGAACCCCGGAATAACTTTTGGGAAGAGATCGTTTCAATTGTACAGATATTTTATTCTTAAACAAGTAACATAACTCTGGCAAAAATGCACATAGTACTACAATTATAACTATAATGATAAAAAGATATTTTTTCCGTCCTGAAAATATTGAAATGTTTTAACTTTGTACGTATGTCGATGTAAATTTTGACACGTGTGTAACGACGTTTAAACGTTCCTTTTTGTAAATTTATCGTAAAACATTAATGGTTGTGAAAGTTACGTACTATGTTGTGGGGCTATTAGATGTGATTTGATATATAAAAACAACATTTATATTCATACGTATAGAATGGTGCAATATACATATATGTTGTAACTAATATGAGACGGAAGAAATAATTAATATCTCTACAGAGGAAAACCGTTAAAGGGATTGGTTAGCAAATTATGCATTGAGGCTTTCTATGAGTCTTCAAGTTATTAGTGATGTTCCGGTAGATGCTCATTTTCCTTATGTGATGAGGGAGAAGTTGCGTGTGATGCATTGTACTAAAAATATTACAACACTTTCCGTGAAATATACACAGTTGCATGTTGAACGCACACCAAAGGTAGCAAAAACCCATATAATGCAGTATGATTTAGTGTGAGAATGGGGATGAGATATACAATGGAATCCTGTTGGACACACGATATTTTCTATATTTCATATAGCAAGTTTTCTCTATTTCTCAAATTATGACACATAAGGCTGCGTTGTTTAACACGCAAAACTGAATTCTGTTACACCATACATCTTTTTCAATAAAAATGTGATTTCATAGCATTAAACAATATTTTCAAGAGCTTGAAAGGAAACGTCTTGTGACCTATTTTAGAGGGAATGTGAGAAAATTCTCTAGGGTTAGATCAGTATTGCCACCTTTTGATTTGTACAAACGTGAAAAATGATAATGTGAACTCTACAACTGATAGATAAAAATCTGAGGACGGTCGCGATTTAGTAATACTTACGCTTTCTTTTGGAACCAAAGGAATGTCTTGAAAATGAGGGTCTAGAGGTGAGTATAGTTAAAATTCTTACATAGAATAGAATGATCTGGACATGCTATATTGCATGTTATTTTCATCTTGATACACGACCGCAAAGCAAAATATATTTCCAATTAGTACACAAGAAAAATGTAATCGACATTTTAGAGAATTGATAGATAGATCAAATATCCGTTGGAAATTTGGAAGCCTCTTGGTTGGTATAAGAACATGTCAACATCGGTTAAATTGGAATTGGAATTGGAATTCATTCGTCATTAGATTTCAACTACTGTAACTCATGTCATATTTTGTAGTTTTGACTTTTGAGATATGTCACGTGTCATATCAAAATTAGATACTCGTTTTTCTGTCACTGTGGATTATAGTATCTAAACCAATCTGATATTTTCCAAATTATGAGCAGGGAAGTCAGACAATCTGTTTTTGTAACAAAAGTATAGGATAAAATGAATACGAATGTGTTCGGTTTTGAGGATACATATGAGTAGATTTATTCATATCGATCGTGAAGAAAAAATATATATTCACAGTATAGGATAAAATGAATAATGTATCAGTTTAAAGTTTTGGGTTAACAGTTGAGTCTAATTCACATGTATATTCTACTAAGTCCGGTTTGAAATGTGGTTTCCTCTTTGGGCTCTTCTTTGAATTATAAGAAATGATATGGTTCGTTGGGTTTGATAGGTGGGCCCAAGTGTTGCGCACGAGTATGATCCCCAACTGGTGGCATCGATGTCTTCGCAAAATGGATTGCTCAGTTATACAAGTGGCTCACTCCAAGTATACGAGTAGAGGAGGCTCATGGAGTCAAACTCATGGAAAAACTTGTGATAAGGGAGAGATTGTTGAAGATATACGTGAGTAGATTTATCCACATCGAAAATGAAAAAAAAAGAATAATATATATAAACTATCAATAACCTATCAGCTCAAACTTTTAAGTTAACAATTAGACATATTTTACATATATATTAATTTATATATATAATACTACATTTGGGTTTTTTGGTATCAAAATTTGGTAATAAATTTGGTTGGTCATACATTAAATGCATAGCCAAACCATAATGACTAATTAATTGACCATAACTCTTCACAACCTAACAATATTGACTCATCATGTGAAATAATCCAAACAATCAACCCTTCTATGATATATCTTCAACAAAATAAATCGTACGATAGCTAAACGATTACGTAAACTTACAATACCTCTAGCATAGAAACTTGAAACAACAGTTGCTTGAAAATAAAAGAGTAAGAAAAAGATGTGATATCTATTTAAATATATAAAAATACATCCATTTTTTTGATAAGAAATTTTGGTTTATTTTGATATCAGGTTTGATTGATCGATACTATATTAATAATATAATATTTATGATTTATATTTCATTTATAATGTTTTTTTATTATTTTATACATTTTATTTCAATATTGTTATATATTTATTTCATTACTATGACATCATTAAAAAATAACAAACACTTAAATAGTTTAACATCATTATCACATAAATTTTTCAAATATTTTAGATTATCTATATGATTTAACATAGATATGTATAGTTATCCAAAATATTTTTATATAATAATAAACCAAATTAAGTATTAGTTCTACTTAGACCCAAGGCATAGATTCCTCCCTTAAACTCTCCTCTAAATCGCAACATTCAGATCATCCACTTAGCACATGGACATCAAAATTTGAGTTGGATAACTATAGAACTTTAAGTTACTGCTACATCAATATCATCAACTTACTTGACAAAGTATAGAATTGTGACTGGTGCAATGAAGAAAAGAAACACTGATGATTAGCACAACACAATTCAAGCCTAAGATGTTCGAGATGCTTGTGATGATCACAATACTTACAGAGCTAGGATAAAATTACAATCGAATTTTCGACATACAAAACATTGGCACCACTGCACAAAATCAATAAGCCCGACTACTAAAACCTTGCAAGAATTTGCAAATAGTTGCTGCTACATATTTTTCTGCATGATGTATCATACCAACGGTGCATGCCAAGTGCCGACCAGCGGGTTGACATTGGCATTTACGCTTGAGAATGAGGCATGCTCAGCTCCTCTCTATCTGGCATGAGCTCCTCGCCTACTGGTACAGTATCCAACATCAACTGCATAAACATCGTGACACACGACTACTCAGTTTACTTGCTGGAATTTCCAACTTCCAACAAGCATGAAATCGACCAAGGATCAGACCCTTCAACATGAGGTTTTATGCAACAGTTTTATGAAGCAAGTATTGGAGAATTATCTCTCATAAATATATAGTGTATTATGGGAATATTAGATGTCCTAGAATAAGTGCTTTAGCAGCTTGATTTCTCAAAATTCCAATTGTGTTACTTGAGCAACTACTATTTATCAGAAGCAGTTGTCAACAATGAGATCACTAATAATACGCGATGTTTGGGAGAATGAGAATTAAGATGCTTAGCTTAGACGTGGAAGTGTTTGCATTATTCTATTTTTGGGTTGTAGTGCAGGGCTGAGTTTTAAATAAATAGTGTACATGTAAAAATAGTTTCTGATTCTTACCTTCCAATCTTGGAAGTTAAATTTGAACACAAAATGGCTGTACGCAACTTGGCCAGATGATATCAAATTGACTGCTGGAGCATTTCTTGGCACTATAACAAGAAAAGAGGGTAAAGAGATGTCAGTATCAGATATTAGTCTACCAGATTAACACAAGCAAGTTCACAGCTGAAATAGTGCTGATATCTTACAAATAAGATGAGTGCCCTTCTCATCAACATTGATTTGAACACGCCCATCCTTAACCAGGAATGACAAAGCAAACAAGTTCTCTACAGTTTGAGCAAAAGATCTCCTGTTCAATATCAAGTTTTCTAGCCTCGCATGCCTTTGCGTCTTCAGGATTTGGAAAATAGTTGCCATGTTTTTGTCAGTGTCCGTCTTCTCTTCTCCAGTATCATGGAGCTGGATCACAAGTGGAGAGTAAGTTGGATCAGCTATATACTATACACACCGATGGAGTTGTTGCTAAACCAAAGCAATTTCCAGTGAATATAGAGCAACCTATCTCGATCATAAGCTGATCCAGTTTTAATAAAACGTTTAGTCTCGAGCTTCACAAACTGCTCAGTCAGGCAAAAACAAAGTCATACCTCTTCGGGTCTAGCAGCACGTTCAGTTATCTTACCACGCTTTCTATGGGTAGTGACCTTTCTCTGCTTCATCTCAGCATTCATAGGTCCAACCCTGTTCTCAAAAAGTAGTAATAAAACCACACGTTAGGCAATGTCAAATGTTTTTCCACGAAATAAATACAGCAGCTAAAATATGTGAAATACATAACTGAAAACAGAAAATAGTTACATGGTGGAGCAGCCATTAGCCTTCATGAAAACAGATGAAACAAGGAGCCCAATGCTAGACCACTTGAGTGACACGTAATCGCCCTGTGACTCATTTCTAACTGTTTCACCAAAGTCTCTGATCAAGCAGGTGATCAAATCGGAAGGGGTAATGCCCTCCTTTGACTGAGATCGGACTGAAGTAACCAATGAGTTGGCAATATCCAGCAATGCTTCGGCATCTGCTACTTGCTCCCTTGGCTTCTGAACTGCAATTGACAAAAATCATGACATTCATTCAACAGAACAAATTTATTCCTTAAATTCAAGGATGAAAAAAAGGTTCGGGCTCCTTCTGGAAGTTATTAGGCAATAGGTCACAAAATGCCCTAGAAGGTGTCGAGCCCCAAGGTATCTCTCCTTGAACTTTTATTCTATTTAAGAGTTTAGAGTGTTTCTAAAGATCATCTTATGAGTGATGGTTACAATTTGTCTCAAGACATCATATATTAAATACTCCCGCAATCTCATAATAATTACTCCCTCCATACCAAAAAGGCTTAAACGGCTCAACTTAGATCAGTTTATTATGTGTGTGTTATGTTTTTGTGTGTTGATACCAAATTGCCCCCTATGGTTAGTAGTAATAGTGGGATTAACTATACTATCTCAAAAATGAGCTAGTAGAACGTAATGTAGCAAAGGGAAGAGTGATTTGGTATTTTGATGCGGAAAACTTTCCTACACGAGAAAGATTATGATCTTCATGGGACTGGGAAAAAAAAACATTTCAATCAATATGAGACCGAAAAACACAAGAATTTATTATCTATGTAATACCTGTTGTGAAAAGAGTATAATAGATAGGCAATATGAGTATGCAACGAACAAGGACAAAGATGACACCGAATTTAACGAGAAAAACCCATAAATGGGAAATCTCGAAAAAAAAAAAAAAACTCCACTATGATCTTCTTACAAGTTATAGCACCACAAATTGGTCATACACCAACAATATTATAACACAAATAACAAGACCCTCACACACAAACCTTAAAGAGAACCTCACTAAACTCTCTCTAGAGATGGAGATGTTTTGATGGTTTGGAAGTGAGGCTTATGAGCTTCATTTTTAGTGCATGGATGGATACCACCAAGGGTTGCATCTTCTGAACTAGCAAAGGGAGATGAATCCACCAAAGAAGATAGAATCAACAAGAGAAGATGTACCATCAATGTGAACACACCAAATAGATGCATGCACCCAAATCTCAATTAGAAAACATACATTAACAAATCTCCACCTTGACTTATAATCGGGTCCCAAAAAAATACGTGAGTACAAATCCCAATCAGCCTCAAAGTTACGAAGGCCAATGCATACGTTTCATCGCTACCAAACCTATGTGGGTCATGCCCAATGTAGGAAACAGGGATTGAAGTAATGCAACATCGTCACAAGGAATAAATGTCGAGTAGTTCCATACAATGACACAACTTGATCGAAGGGCTTTCTCTTCTATTTCAACAACATCCGCCTCGAAGTCCCCTCGAGATAAGCACCATCAAGAGCGCGGATGGTTCCGGCATAACGAAGAAGACCCTTCATATTGATGTGCCATAAACCAAAATTGTTTTCGCTATCAAAAGGATAGATAATTCACTTCAGCGAACTCATATTGTAATTACCGACTCTACCAATTGTTGTGAAAAGAGTATAACAGGTTAAGAATATAAGTATACAACAAACAAGGACAAAAAGAGAGATGTCACCAGATTTAACGAGAAAAACCCGCAAATGGAAAAAACCTCGAAAAGAACTCCACTATGATCTTCTTACAAGTTATAGCACCACAAGTTGGTCTTGTACCAACAATATTACTCCTTCTGTCCCATTCAAATTACAACGCGTTTCTTTTTGGACCATCCCATTTAAATTATAATTTTTTTTTCTTATTTATCAACTTTTTTCATACAAAAAAACCAAACTACCCCTACTTCATATTAAATCAACCCACCCCACCATCATTTCTCTTTTTTTTCCCTCACCTTTCTCTCTCTCTCTCACTCACAAGGACAAATTGGACATTCCTCCTAAATTCAACACACACATAAATATGCATGCCGGATCAACCTGTTACAATTTCATTGGGACGAAGGGAGTACAACACAAACAACAAGAAGACTCTTACGGGTCCTTAGAAAGGCAACCTCATTAAACTTTCTCAAGAGATGGAGATGATTTGATGGTTTGAAAGTAAGGCATATGAGCTCTATTTATAGTGCATGAATGGATGTTACCAAGAGTCACATCTTCTAAGTCACCTCCATTGAACACAACACCACGGCAACACGAATGAATTAATGAGATGCATGAACTAGCCAAGGAAGATGAATCCATCAAGGAAGATGAATCGACAAGAGGAGACGCACCACCAATGTGAACGCACCAAATATGCAACCAAATCTCGATTAAAAGACATACATTAACAATACCAATAAATATGCAATATTTTCTTCTTTGACAAAACTTTATATACCAAAACTTTTCCTCTCAACTGCTACAACAAATCCCACTTCAATAATTTTTAGGCACAAGAATAAAATCTCAAAAATAAATAAATAAAATCAAGACACATATGTTTATGACCCAAGTTGAATCATTGCACATAAATTGGGAAGAAGGGAGCAATAAATTTTCAATTGAAACATGAATATACAGAACCCTGGCACAACACCAAGATAGGCTCCTCCACAACCCTGTACAATCATCTAAGTACTACCTCGTGGCTTAGGTGTTACAAAGTAGCTTCATCACCTTGGATCCTTTTCAAAACACTGTATTTAATAGCACTGGTACCAAAACATTGCCTCTTTGTTATCTGCAATAGGGGTAGACTACAACTCGATATTTTTGGTTCTTGTAAATCAAACAGCATGAACTAAACTGCAGACGATTTGGAGTTGATGTTAAACTCGTCGAAACTTAGAGCAACCATTCAGTTTTGAGTACAGGGCTTCAGGTGTTTATATAAGTAACCACTTCACTAGTAAAAGGAATTGATTCGACACAAATCCATGCGTTGAGAGTCATGCAAAAATAATTAAATATTCCTTCGAAATGGGAATCATTTCCAAGCCAGCTTAAGGCACAATTACCACAAATATATAATCAAATAAACATCAGTGTTACTTACATCATACTAGTAAGCATACATTTAGCTTTTACAACATATTGCACATATGTGAACATGCCAATTATTATACAAAAGGCAAGATGATTACTAAATCCTAGCATATTCAACAATGGCAAACCAACAATGGCCTTAGGTTCGGCTCTCTTCTTCCTAAGTAAATTTTGGGTCTAATTGGCAAAAATAAAAGGTTTTTACTTCACAAAGAGCTGTTTTCTGAGACAATACCAAACAATCTAAAAAACTTTAGAAAATCAGAAGCCAACTTTCATTTTCATCAAACATGTAACTGATGGAATAATTCACGTTATAAGGAAAACTAGGTTTTTAACCTTACTTACTTCACACATACACTATTCAGTACCAACTTTACCAAGTTCGATATTCCCACAACCAAACAACCCTAAGAGACAAAGTTCAAACAAAACCATAAAAGGGTTACCTTGCTGGTGCAAGTTCTCCACTTCCTTGATAAGACTCCTGAACTTATCTGAATCCCCTCTATACAACTCTTCCTTCTCATCTTCAAAACCCAAAAAAACACACAAATCAAACCAAAAATTTCCATATCCCCACAATCAAGTATCAACACCACAGAATCCCCCAAATCCCAATCAATTACCGCAAATGAGATTCTTCACTGCAAGATATCGCGACCTCAGCGCTCGTCTGTCCATTGCCGCCTGCTCATTCAACTCCTCTGCTCCGATATCCCTTTCCCTTTCCGTCTCGCGTTCCCGCTTCACCGCCCTGAGAACCGCCGGCGACGGCGTTGATTCCACGTCCCTGTTCATCGTCGCCAGTGGCTCTCTCTTCACCGCTCGAGTCGTCGCCATAATAAGAACGAGAAAATCGAACGTATATCACGAAAATATAGGGAGAAAAATTGAACTGCTTGTTGGGGAAGATTTGGGGTCGGGGATCGAGGAAGGGATCGAAAACGTATATCCCGCTTCGGAAACGAAAAATATTGGGAGGGATTCGAAAAGTTTTGGATTTTTGGGTTAGGGGTTTGGCGTTTGGGTACTTTTTTGGGATGGATGTAGGATTTGGTGTAACAAAAGGATTTTTGGGGCGGGGGCACACGGAATTGGATCCACGGCTCAAGTACAGTTGGATCCACGGTTGCAATCGTATTATTGGATTTTCTAACTCAATAATTTAGATTATTTAATGATTTAGAGTTTTTTTTTAGATTTATTATGAGTATAATTTTTTATATCTGATTATTTTTATTAATTTATTATTAATTTTTATTTATTTTAAGATTGATTTTTTTAACAGGATTTTAATTTTTTTCAGATTTTTTAAATATAAAAAAAGATACACATGATCCAAATCCGGGGCACACTGGCACAGACCCAATGTGAGAACTACACAAAGTTATTGAATTATTCTCTACTCTTGGTATTTGGACGAGTAGAATAATTCTAGGATGAAAATGAAAAATAAGAATATGTTTGATATTACTTTTTTGTTTTAATTTCTCTGTATATCAAAACAAAACTATTTATTTTTTTCTTGTTTCTTAAGGTGTAAATTATCAGGGCGTGGTGAGAGGGTGGTAACCCTAATCACCAGTGACAATTTCGCTGGTGAAACTCATCTTGTTTTCGACGATGGGTAATCAAGAGAGGCCAAGGAAGATCAGGTTAGACCTGGATTCAAAGAAAATGAATGAGATTGTGATGAATCAATCTCGAGTAGAGGATGATAGTAGTTCGCGTTCTAAGTCTACAACAAAATCTAAGAAGGCGAAGAAGATAAGAAGAAACGGTTACCCTAATCGATGGCGAAGATTGTGGGTAATGGTGGGTCTGAGGAATTAAAGGTGGCATCTAATCGTAAATCTGAGATCTGAGGGTAGGCTCAAAGCTGGGCTGATAAAGTTGAGAGCCATTACAGCGTCAATTAATGCGTCTGGTTTGAAACATGGGGGTTACGTAACTATGGAAACTCCTAAGTCGTATGCTCAGGTGGTGAGGAACGATGAGAATACCCTTGATCCTATGGTCCGTAATAGGGATATGATGAAGGAGATGCGGTTATCATATGTTGATTGTCCAGATGAAGATGTTCTATCAATTTTTGTGGAGGATGTTGCTAAAGAACGAGTGTGCTGGAGTTATGTCCTTATTGGCTATCTTTTGAGTGATGGGATTCCATATTCAGTTATGGCTGGATTTGTCAATTCTTATGCAATGAATGGATATCGAACAGTCGGATATCCATCTTCACAATCGGGGATACTACATCTTTGTATTTTCTTATGAGGCTATCAAGATGAAAATTATGAGTAGGACTTGGTTCATTAAAGCCTTTTGTGCTCAGAGAATGATCCCATGGTTTTATATTTGATAAACAGGGTTGTGACTTAGTTCCCAATCGGATCCAATTGTCTAAGTTGGATCTTCAATTCTGGGAAAAGAAGACCTTGAGAAGCTGGCTAGTAGAGTTGATAAACGTATATGCACGGATAAGGTCACCATGCTACAAGAAGGATTTCCTATCCTCGGATCCTTATTGAGGTTGATATCAAGAAGAAGTTAGTAGAGTACTTTACATTTAAGGAGGCAGATGGGGAGCTATATGAGCAGCATGTGGTTTTTGAATTAATGTCTATAAGATATAATTGTTATAAGTCCAGGGGTCATAAAGCCGAGGAATGCTCCTTAAACCTTGATATGTGCTGTCGTAGGCATGTCAAATTAGAATTTATATGTACTCACTTTCACTCTAAAAAAATATACTAAATTAATACATTAGTGAAAATAAGGGTAGAACCCATAGAAACGGTCGCAATATTATTTATCTTTCCTTAGTCTAAAGTGCCAAAAGGAGACTTCACCAAAAGTACTAAGGCATATACAAGTCCTGCATAAAGGAGACTTCACCAAAAAGTAGTCTGATGCTAGAGGCTTCAGCAAAATAAAACCAACAGCCAAGATGCACAAGGGCATGGCTGTAAGTTCTTGAGCCGAGCAATATGAAATAACAGAACAAGCAACCATTAGTATTATGAACATATTGATAAGAAATCTAACTCAAAATAAAACACCACTCACCATACTTGTTGTAGATGAGTCAATGCTCGATGCACTGCCTCTCTTTCACAAGATAGGTTGGATGGAAGGATATCATGCCGTATTTGATGTTTTTTTCCGACATGGGGCAACTTGTTGATGCAAAGGCGGTCAACGTTCTAAATATGACTGTTTTCACGTTCGTCGCAAAACGTGCAAATTTGTTTTTACCCCGTTAAAATTACTAATGTAGATAAGAAGCAGGGGTCGATCCCACAGGGAATGACAAATGTCTACCTAAACACAACTTGGAATAATTTCTATCCTAAGGAAAGGGGTAAGATTAGATATAGAATTCGTGAGGGGTGTGTTTAAACTGTTTAAAAGCAATAAAGTAAAACTAAACTAATTAATCAAAAGAAGATAAAATAGAGCTAGAATGTAGAGTGATTTACTTAAGTTGGAGAAATGTTGGGATGATGGTTGAATCACTTTGAGTCACTTAGATCAATCATGGATGTTTCTGAATTTTAGTTGTAATGATTAACATGGAATGGCTGTAATGAATTTTGGCTTAACTCACTACGTTCTTTAGCTTCTAACTTCCAATTAGCTCGGATAGTTAAACTAACTCAATAGGCTAAAACTATTTCAATTAGCTCAAACATCATTTAATCAAAAGAGTTGAATCATAACATGGAACTACCATTCATAATAATCATAGCAATTAACTTAAACTAATCATGTTACATGCATATGAAACCATTGATTGTATATAACAATTAGCTTAAATCATATTATATCAATTTGCTATTAATTAAAACCACTTACCGTGATTTATAGCTTTAAACTATGTATATTAGGTGATCAATCTAATAAACATATGTTATATAATAATTCTAACAAGTTTCATGCAACATTTCATCTTTAAACATTTTTGTTTCTATCATATACGCATTATCTCACGATCTATGGTCATCAAAACTCATCAACACATCCCTAATTATGAACTACTCACACATATGCATCAAGCAAAGCATGGAATGAAGCATAGCAATGAAAACAAACATTCTGCAGAGTTAAAGTAACTGAGAACGAAGGTTTTACAGTGCTCAACGCGTTCCAAACTAATGTCCTTTGCTATACAATGTGTTTGCGGATCAATTCTCCTTGAAATTCCCTCCAAGGCTTCTCCTCTTTGCGTCTCGCCTCCCTTGATCGTCTCCGCCGTTCCTGAGCTCTCTCCCTTCTGTATGTTGATTAGAAGAACCCTAGGGCACGTATTTATAGGTTTAGGTCGAGATCAGATCTATCCAACGACTGAAAACAGGTGTTTTGCATCAGGGACAACATCGCAGCCGCGACCATGCAGCTCACGCCCGCGACAGGCAAGAAATACGTGGAATATGCTGAAATAATACTGTCGCGCCCGTGACATCAGGGCGTCGTGCCCGCGACATAAGTCTGTTGCCCGTGACCAGCTTGTAGTGACCGCGACACTATGCATTGTTCACCTAAAACTAATATAAGAAAAAACTAAACGACGTCCACAAATTCTAGAAACTTATACATCACATCTAAACATGCTAATCAATGTGAAACGTTGCTGCATTAACTCCAGAAACACGTGAGATGACGATAAATCGTGAAATTCCACCTTTTGAGCACATGACTTTGTCATTTTCTACATCCTTCTTCATTTTTATTCCAAACTTCGCGCCAATCTGTCAAAAACATATCAGCAGTTATAACATTTCAAGACAAAAAGACGTTAAAAACATAAAATAGACAATACAAGAGGAATAAAACAAACATTTAGAATAAAGAAACGATGTGTGTTTATGCCCACATCACTTGTAGCTGTTTCCTCCCAAGTCTTTTATAGTCTCGATCATGCATCCTTGTGACGATAATCATATATTGTTGAGGGTAATTGGATTGCGATCTGCAAATGATTTTTCTACAGCAGCTACGAGTTCATCAACCGAATTCGGTGCCTATTGATATTGCAATGTTTGAGTGGCTCGAAAAAATCCAAGATCTAAAACATTCAAGCCGGGGCTGTTTGCAGGGTGAAACTTCAAAGAAATATCGAAACCATCAAGAGTAGAAGCAGCCACAAAATCTGGATCGGTGGTGGCGATGTACGGCTTAGCATTATCTTGTTGCATGAAGATGCGATCAACAACCTCAGAGCGTGGCCATGAAGCACGAATCCCAGGCAGTACTTTCTCCAATAAACATGCTCTATATACCTCTTTTGTCACTGATGAGATTGGCTTGGTCACCATAGTCCTCGCCACTCGATTCTTGCTACTTCTTTTTACTGGTTCTTTTGTTGTCAATGGATATATGCCGATCTTCCTGTAAAAGATGCAATTGCCATCTCCATCAAACTGAGGCCTAGCTATTGCTGCAGCAAACATTACCTTGGTAATGAAGCTTTTACTTTTACAAGTTCGCAATGGATCCGCTTCATCCGGGAGGAGGTAGTATCTTTCCACATCTTTGGACATGAAAAATCACTTCTCGTCTATGTGGACATAGTTAAACATATCACCAAATGTTGGCTTATCATCTAGGGTATCTGAATTGAGCATTGATATACAGTAACCCAGCCTTCTCAATTTATATGCATCGGTTAAACATGGCTTGATCGCATTTGTGTGTGATCGAATTTTGCCATCTTTGATCAATCGATAAACAGTTGACTTTGGCCATCCAAGAGCGGCTGATAATGAACGGATATTTGTTTTCTTCCTTAACTTGATGCTGGAAACCTGACTTAAATCAATTCTTTTGCTGTTTTGCACCCCTACCTTTCCCTTCATTTTTGAAGCCACAACTGGAACTGCATTAGGACCAAAAACAGAAGCATGTCCTCTGCTTCAGATTCGCAAAATAGTGCATCTAGGGACATTGAACGATTAAGCCAAGCGACTGAACGCCCCTATTTTTGGAACTCCATATACACAACTCTCCATTATAGTAGCAAATATTAGTAATCTCTCACTATCAGTTAAGTTCTTTTTCCTTCTACGAGATGGTACCAAGCCGATATCGTTTTTACTCATCGTAATATATCAACAAGCAATCATTAAAACCTGTCTCAAAGAAAATCGATGAGATTATGTACAAAAATGAGTGAGTCATTAAATCATCTTGGAATGAGAAAGAGTACTATTAAGAGAGAGCAACGGCAAAACTACATCAAAGAATGACCTAACTATTTCAAGAACTCCTAGATCAAGATTTACAAGTAAAAATGATACCTTTATCAGTTTCTCAACAATAAATTCGTTGAACAAAATGTTGAAACAATTGTGTGATTCAAAGCAAACCAAAGCATGCCAATAGATAACGTTCACACAAATATAGCTTACCAAATCAAGCCGAAGATGCTCCATATTAATTGGATGAAGTAGTGCCGTAATTTTCGGAAGGTGTAATTTTGGGGATTCAATTTGGGAAGTAGTACCAAATCAAGCAGATATGTAGTGGGTTTTACTCTCAGAGGGAAAATTAAAAGAGCATAGAGTCTAAAAGCTTTTAGTTTTAGCGGACAAACATAGAGAAATTCGAATTTCATGTGGGAAAAGTGAGTGGAGTCAATTAAGAGAGGGAAACTTGATGGAGCTTGGAGCTTATAAAGGGCTGGGGTAATTTTGAAAAATTTATGAAGTCAATGCCTCTCCTTTATTTACGTGTGGGGTTAATCCATCATAATTTATCTGAGATGGAGGGAGTATATTAATTGATTGTCTTTGACGATTCAACTCATTCTTATTGTAATTCTAGATGTTATGTATTTTTATGAATAATAAAAACTTGATTGTTGTTTGGATATGTTTTCACGATCAGGTTTATGGTTGTTTATACATTTCACATTACGTATATTGTAGAATATGCATTTTTCCTCAAGATGAAAAAATGACAAAATTTGATGGGAATGTATTGCGAAAAAATATAAAGAGCTCAACTAGCCGTATCAAAAGCTTCACATAATGGAGATTTTAATCTCAATTGGAATGGTTAGGAAAACCATTCCAAAGAGTTTTTTGGAACGCACAAACCATTCCAAATAGTATTTGGATCGTCACTTTTATGGAACGATAAAAAACCGTTCGAAGTTATGTTCAAAAAGGTATTTGGAATGGTAGCCTCGGTATTTTGGAATAGTTAACTTAAGTTTCTAAAAGGTTTTTTTTTTTTTTTTTTTTTTTTTGTGTAGTGAACCCCAACTCATCACTCTCGAGATGCTTAAGTTAACTACACAAAATTATCCCTGAATCTGTAGCTAACTTCCGTGAACTCGAAGTCTTATTTAGGAATCAGTTCATAAATAGCCGTAGACAAACCCTAACGACGGAGTACTTGTACTCAGTCAGGGAGAAAGAAAAATGAACCCCTCAGAATTACATCCTAACGCTTTAACAAGGAAGCAGACTATATCGACCAAGCCGAGCACAAAGATACCTGCAGGGCTCTGATAGATGGTATCTCAAGGGAGAGCATTACATTCGAACTCCGGAAGAAAAAGGGTTAGACCTACATTGAGTTGTTGGCAGAGTGAAAGCTCTAAGTCAATACTGAGGTAATAACCATGATACGGGTCTGTCTTCACCTCAACTCGGCCTCCCAAGGGATTGAGTTGAGAAGGCCAGATCGACCAAGGAAAGTGACTTAGGAGAGAAGAATCGAAAAGGAAAGAGAAGAATTCTGCTCCCAAAGACCACAAGAAAAAGGGAGAGTTCACCTCCTATACAGCCGTCAATGCATCTCGGAAAGAGATATTGGAGGTTGCCTGGAAAGACAACATGCTTACTAAGATGTTAGAGAAGATACGGTTCCTAGGGAAGCCCAAGGACACAACTCGGTACTGTCTCTACCACAAAGATCCTGGCCATGACATTGAGGAATGTGGTCATCTCAAAGATGCCATAGAAGACCTGATCCGGAGAGAACACCTCAAAAATTTTGTCCATGGCAGGGGAAGGAAAAGGACTCCTCCCGGAAGAGGAGAGACGCCCCCTTCTCCAAGAGCCTGAGAGGACAAAAAGGCGAAGTAAAGATAGAGAATCAATGTCATAACTAGAGCGATGGCCTCTAGAGGTACCTCGAGTTCTTTTCGAAAAAACCACGCTAGACAAACACAACCCGTGGAGCCTGAATTCAAGAAAGTAAAGCTGGAGATTGAAGTGAGTTTCAACTCGGATGATGCCAGACGGACTATCTTCCCCTACGATGATGCTCTTGTTGTCACATTACACATAGGGGATTTCAAAGTGAAAAAGATACTCGTGGACAATGGCTCCTCTGCCGATGTATTCTAATATTCCACCATAAAAATGATAAGGCTGACACAAGCCGATTTGCAACCCTTTTGATCTCCACTAGTCGGTTTCTTTGGAGAAATAGTGATCCCAAAAGGATAAATACAGAGGCCGACGTGGTATAATGCTAGAGGGGTCACATGACCCCCCTTGGGCTGACAATGCGGGACAGTTGGTTAACCACTTAGCGTCTCCTGGCTCGAATGCTAGAAGCATAAAGGATTTTCTCTTTTTGATATGTTGAAATGCGTGAGTTGTGTTCATTTTTTGAAAGTATCTTATTACCAATGAAGTACACATGTTTTTGTATATTTACTTCAAAGTTTGATTCCTAAAACTATGCTTATTAAAATATAGCATTACCAATATAGTATAATCGGTTTTTCATGTATGGTTTTAAAATGTTGTTTTCATTTTGATATATATATATGGCTTGAAGTTGGTAAAGGATCTCTAGTTAATTGGCTAAAGGGAATGAATAATAGCCATTAATTAAAAAAGAAGATGAATCCCCATAATTGGATTTTTATTTGCTAAAAGACAAAAAAAGTAGTTGAGAAAAGCCAATGGCTAGGATTAATTTTCTTTAGTCAATTAGTTAAAAGGGTTTTTAACTCCTTTTTACTCATATCTATATGGGATGTAGGCATTGCAGTGACTGTAGCCTGCCATTGGCTGCAGCCTTAATAAATTTAAATTACAACTGTAACTTTTTTAAAAATTTTGAAATTAAAAATTTTGAAAATAAAATGATTTTTTAAATATTGAGAGTGGGGCTACAGTGTGTAGGCTGATGTTACTATAGCCCATTTTGCCACATATATATATAGGCGATGATGAAGGGCAAACGTTTGCTATTTAGTTTCATCCAGCCAACTCACATCGAGCCGTCCATTTGAAAATTGGACGGTCAGTTCTTTAACAAAATTTAAACATCCATTTAAAATAGAAACGAACGTCCATTTGAAACAAAAACAGATGCATAAAAACATGAAATTATGTAAATCTCTGATGTGTATGAAATCACACATCATTTCGTTATTCTAAACGTTTGTTTTATTCCCTTTAAATTGTCTAAATTGTATT
>JAOVYX010015976.1:0-26053 GCA_035668315.1 Drosera spatulata | reverse complement strand
GCAACAGAAGTCGAATCTAGCATAACAATGTGAACTCATGGGTAAAGGAACTGATAGCTAATTCATGGGAAATGAGGACCAAATGTTCTCCTAGCATGACACACGATCACTTTGATTAGCTGAAAATACAAAATTGCAGCTGGGTATAAGTATTATTCATTTTATCCAACATTTTCCATGAGTTCCAACCATAGACTTGTGTAGCAGATAGTAATCCTTCTGCATGCATCATGGTTTCACATCACTGGGCAGAATAAAAAGGTACCTCTTTCTGATCGGGTGTGGGTTCATATGGAAACTGTGCAGCAAATTCCTCCATTCCTGGAGCCTTCGGATAAGGAGGCCTCCTCTGCTTGAGTCTATGAAGATACAGTTCCATTAAGTCTACAACCATTCTCTGAATGGCGACCTTTCCCCTCATCTTCCTTCTTTCCCATGCAGCTGGGTCACTCAACTTGCTCAACGTTTTAGGTCTTTTAGCTTCATTTGGGCTGAAACAGAAATAAGGAAGAACTAAACCGGCAAGAAGTGATAGGAACCATTATGTGCAGAATCCAGAAAATGGTGCAAGACATGTATAGCAGCCAGGGAGTAGGCTGAATAGTAAATGTTGAAGTATATACAATACATCATCACCTACAAATTCCTCATGGAAGCGCAAGGATAGAAAAATAAACCACATTGAAGCACCAGGCAAGGCACTAGGATGAGGTGATAATCTATGTAAGGAAGACTGGATTTCTACTAGCAGCTCGGCTTTATAACAAGTGGATGGATACTGAAACATTGTCATCCAGAACAAGCCAAGAAAAGCAAGCCCTTTCAGAAGATGCATCAACATCCTCCAATTAATGCTAAGACTAACCAGCAATCCAACGATGATACATTGGCAATGGCATAGTTGCTGCTTACTAACACCATCAACAGTTCTCCCTCTCTCTTACATTCAATCTCATTCATCTTCATTGTGGAGTACAAGTGTGACTTGGTTGGCTACTCACCTCAACGGTGAGAAAAAAAGAGCAGTGACATGAGTGCGTACAATCCATAAGCCACCGTCAGCAACAAAGTTCGTTCTCCAACAAGCTACATATGTCCTACACCCTACTCACCTATCCTATTTCATACTTGAACACAATTTCCTCTCCTAGCAACTTGGTGTGCATATATTCCCTTTGCAAGTATCCGATTACCCATTTCCATTTCAAAGCAACGAAGGCAGACACAACACAACAAGTTCTAATGTGTCATTGCACCACAAAATGCCAAGAACTCAATAATCAGCGCCACATACAGATTATAACGATAGAGCAGCCGAGAAGCCTGTCTAGCAGGAAGCTTAGCCATGCCATCCGCATACTCAATAAACACACACTCAACCATCTCATTCACCCCCTTCACCCCCTTCGCCATATCCATCTTAATCCCCACAAACCTCCCAATCCCAACCTTCCTATGCACAACATAATCACCATACTGCAACATATAAGGATCAACCTTATAACTCAACTTCCCTCCACCAACCCCACCCTCACCAACCCCTTTCAACTTCTCAAACCCCCTAACCTGTTGTTCCTTCACAATCCTGATATACTTATCTGCCTCCTCGGGCGAAATCGTCCCCGCCCCCCTCGCCACCTCCCCACGCTTACCATAACTCCTGATCCTGTCATGGAGGATTGATATTGGGTCCGTCGCGGTGTCGACGGGCTTGTGGGTGAATTGGGTTGTTGTTGTGGTGGTGGTGGTGGTGGCTGAGATGGTGGAGAGGTGGGGTTTTTTGGGGTGGTGAAATGGGATAATGGGGTTTGTGAGGGTGAGGAATCTTGGGTATGAGGCGGATTTGAGAGGAGGAGAATGGAGAGGAGGGGGTGGAGTGAGGGGTGTGGTGGTAGTAGCCATGGGAGGTGAGCTTTGGTGCAAATGGGATGAAAGTTCAAGAAAGGTCAGGGTTTGAGGTTGAGGAGATGGTGAGAATCATAGCAGGTTTTGTGACGAGTGTTTGAGGTGGAGAACTGAGAGCAAGATATTTCGTCCGGTACATGAAGCTTTTCTCGGACATTTTGGACCAGTCTTGATCAAGTTTGCATACTGCCTTACGTCTCTATGCGGAACAAATGACGTTTGAGTTTACAGCGTCGTGGTGAACGACTCTCTAAGATACACTTCTTCCGTTATAAATTTTTTATTCTTTTCCTCATAACATATATATATATATATATATATATATATAAGACTCTTATTTTTTCTATCAATTTATTTGTAATCTTTTTTTAATCAAAATTTAATATAAAAAAAGTAACATCAATCATATTTTGTTACGGTACATCGAACAAATAGTTGTAGGTATTATGAGACGGAGGGAGTATATTGTTTTGTCAATTTAATCCGTTTTAAATTGTTTATAATATTTTAATTTTGGAAGGTTTTGTGTGATTAAGAATTACAAAGATGAAGAAAGAAAGATTATGTGTTTGAAAATTAAAAATGAAAAAAAAAATCTAAATTTACGTATGTAAAATAAATGTTATAAAATATATGGAGAATTCCTGAAAAGCATCACTTAAAAGATTTTATTCCAATGAGATAACATCAAAGATTTTTAATTCGCAAGAGATTCTAATTTATAAAAAATGCTCACTACCTTCCCCACTCACCCACCACCAAACCAAACATGCAGATCTCTCTACCCCACCCCTTTTCTCTTCCTTCTCCTCTCCCTCCAATCTCTCTCATCTTTAGCACCACTTGTCGACGACCACCAAACCAAACATGCAGATCTCTCTACCCCATCCCTTTTCTCTTCCTTCTCCTCTCCCTCCAATCTCTCTCATCTTTAGCACCACTTGTCGTCGTCGTTGTCAACATCGGACTCCTCGTCATCGAGCCAATTAATTAGGACTACGATTAGGGTTTGATTAGTTGTGAGATGAGCCAATTGATTTAGGGTTTGATTATTTTGTGTCGATTTTAGGATTTGTGAAATGAAGTTCTTGGAATTGATTGATTTCGATTTCATTTTGGATGATAATAGTCCTAAAACAATTCTTGAAGAACATGAGTGCTTATGCTAATGAATAGATGTGTTATTGATTGATTTTGTATAGGTGATATATGCAGATGTAGAAGAAAGGTTCTGCACATTCATGAAAAAAATAGTAGTACGCTTATGAAAGAAGTTAGTATCCCAAATGAAATAAAGTAGTACGTCTATGAAAGGATCTAGTACATCTATAAAAAAAAAAATCAAGTACGTCTATTAAAAAATTTAATACCCCTATAAGAACGATGTACAAATGAAAGATTTTTAAAACACATGATATTATAAAACTAGTACGTGCTTGAAAAAAAAAGTAGTACGTCAAATTGAAAATAGTACGCCTAAAGAAAAAGTAATACGCCTATGCTAATTGAAAATGTAGTATGCCTAAACAAAATAAAGAATCGAATATGCAATCAAAAAATCTAGTATATCTAAACAAAAAATAGCATGTCTAAGAAAAACTAGTACGTCTATACAAAATATAGTATGTCCATACAAAATATAGTATGTCTATGTAAAATTTAATAAGTCAAAATTGATATGTTTATGCTCAATCATGGATTATGATAATCTAGAAAGACGTACTATTTCAAGCGTACTATCTCAAGCGTACTAGCACGTTTATAAAAAACGTAGTACGTCAACAAAAAAATCATTCATTTAAAAAGTAGTGCGTCTGTTAAAAAACGACGTACTACTTTATGATTGTGATCGGATTTGTTCAGACAAGCATCCCCATATACGAGTTTCCCTACCAAATCTTTAGATGGTGATCGAGATGATGTTCGATGATGATGATCGGTGGTCAATAATCTATGATGATGACAATTGATGACCGATGATCGATGATGATGATTAAACTTTGATCAAATACATAGCCATCCCGCGGAATGATGATTGATGACGATGATGATCGTTGATTGATGATGATAATGATCAAGATGATGATGATCAATGATGAAGACGATGAAGATAATGATTGAAGATGGGCAAAGAGGTGATGATCGATGATCAACAAAGAAAGGAAAGAAAAACAATGAGAAAATAGAAAAAAGGGTAAAATAGGAAAGACGTGGTGTTTTTTGTTTTTTTTGCAAAAGTGATACCCTGTACGAATAAAATTCCTTTGATGATATCTCGAAAATAAATCTTCAAAATATATCATATGAAAATTTTCACTAAAATATATAGGATGGAGAAAATATCAACAACCTGATTCATGAAACATATCTATGTTAGGTCCTTGAGATCTTGAGATCAACTCTTGAGAAACAGGCTCACTTAAAAAGGATTTCCACTTACATTGAAGCTCCACTATTTGGTTGAGAGTAAAACTTTTTTTTCTTTTTTTTTTGTGATAAGAACTTCAATTCTTCTCTTCTCACGAAAATTATTATATATATATATATATTATTTTATATTTATAAATATAAATTTTATTTTCATATTAAATCACGTTTGATTATCCCACAACATAAATTAGATTAAAATACTTAACTTACACAACCATTAATATTTCACCAAATATGCCAAATTTTATATCGATACGCATACCAAATTCATCTGTTATGATTTTCGTGAACAGGAGTATAAAACATTAATCAATCACAAGCTATCCACCTCCATTGCCTCACTCGTTTCAGAGCTTCTCCTTCCTCCATCCCATTGAGTGTTCTCCACCATAGTACTCTTAACACAACCACTAGCTCACAAATAACATCAGGGACAGAGCCGCTTCGACACAAAATTACCATCAAGCTAACTACTTCTGTAACATGGCTACATTGGCATTAGAGCACCCAGCTTGCGAACACAGTAGTCTTCACTTCCTGGCATTTGTCTCAAAAAAAACCTAATTGATAACCAAAACCAATCAGCCAGGCAGTAGACAACATAACATGAAAGATAAACCGACCTCCATGCATCGCCACGAAGAACATATTACAAGCAAGAAAATTCACCGTGAAGATACTTCACAGACAGGAAGTTAAAGGACCATGAGCCATCTCAAAAAGTACCAACACAAATCTCATGAACATCAATTAGGCCATTGAAACTAGTAAACTAGTCAGTCCCTCATAAACTAAAGTACTCGGGGTAACAATTTTTTTTTCAAAGAACTGAACCAAAAGTGTAGGCAAACCGACAAAAATGATCAGGCTTCATTTCTGATCATCCTAAATCTATGAATGACATCTGAGAGCAGAACTGGTTGTAAACTCATTAATCTCCCTTCTTCCTGAATGAGCACCCTTCAGTGAGCCTAGCACGGCCTCCGGTTGGTTGGCACAAGACAGTCTGGCAGTTACCGCACACGACAACAGTTTGGGAGTGGCTGAAGACGGTTGTTCTGCATTTCAGAAGAACAAAAAAAAAAAAAAAAAAAAAACACCTGTGAGTTCATGCTGAATAGGATTGATTGTCCCCATAGACTCTCAATCTCAGTACAAAATAATACATGCCAGATGCATCTGCTTATATCAAGATAGGAGAGAACACCATAGAAATGCCTAAATACCACTAAATACCACATAAAACTTACAAACCTATGTGCATCTAACAAAGGATCAATAGAGATTGCAAGCGACAAGGATAAAAACTAGATGGCTCATAGGTTCACAATACAATCGCTCTATGTGCATACGTAAGTGCCAATACAATAATCGTATCGAAGTGTCATAAAACAATGTTAGAAACTATGAACAATGCAAACATACTTTTTACTTGGAAACTTATTTTTACAAAATTACCAAAACATTCCTATTTCTTTACTTCATATCACATCATCTCATCACACTACTTTTTATCCTCCGTTACTTTTTTTCTCACTCCTCTCCCTCACACAACCCCAAGAGCAAATAAGTCTTTACCCATACAATCAACACACAAATCCCCAAGCCAAGTCAAACCGTCAAACCATTGCATTTTTCGTGGAACCGAGGGGGTACATAATAAGCAGTAAGCATTTGGAAGAATCCTAATTCCAAATATCAAACCTCAGTTCACCAAATCTACAACCTAACAAAATTAACAACGAGATAAAAATAGAACCTAACCACATCAACTGTGACCCGAAATTATCAGCCATTCACTTAACATCGAACCTCAGTTCAACAAATCTACAACCTAACAAAATTAACAACGAGATAAAAATAGAACCTAACCACATCAACTGTGACTCGAAATTATCAGCCATTCACTAGATATCATACAATCCCATGACACAATTCAATGAAATCAACTCAACCAACAAATCAAAGGAAAAAAAACTCTAGAGGGAAGGAGTTCTCACATGTTGAAGCATCCTGGGCACTTGACATCCTATCACACCCACAAAAACAAAAAAGCCCATCATCAGAACACAATTCATCATCATCCTCAACAATCAATCAATAAATCAATCAAACAGTGACAAATAGATCAATGAACAACATCGTATCAATCCATACCATGAAGAAGGAATTGGGAGACTGAACAAGACGCTTGAGCTTATGCTTCCTCTTTTCAAGCTCCGCCGGCGGGTTCAATAAATCAATATCGTTTTGCAGCACCTGCAAATCAAAACCCCATCAATCCGATCCCCACCAATCCCCCAACCTCTACAAATCCTAATCAATTCATGAAACCCAGAACCCTAAACCGACTACTTTTATAAGCAAAATTCAATTGGATAGAGAATCAAAGAAATACCATGACTGATTGCTGATTGTGAAAGGAAAATGAGCCGGCGGCGGCGGCGGCAGCGAACTGTGGTGGAATCGGGGAAGCAAGTGTTGTGATACGGCGGCGGGGAGAAGCATGTAGTGAGTGTGGTTTGAGGGTTTATATTGGGTTGGTGGGGGTGTGGGAGCCGTCGGATTAGGAAATGATCGAATGGTGGCGATTAGTTTTGAGTTATAGGGATTAAAAGTATAACAACCACGTGAAAAATATACTCGCACTTTTGATTTTTTAATATTATTATTAGTTTGTTGCTCCTCGTTTGATGATATATTTCTTTATGTATTAGTCAATTTGAAAGAAACATTCACAGAAAATTAATAATAATAATTGATATTTATTAAATTATTTTAATTGAATTGAAAAACATATTTGAGTAAAGTTGTCAGAATATAAAGGAAAAAATAGTATTAGACCCATTGAATTATTGGTTGGGAATACTTAACATTCTCAAACTTATAAAATGGACACTTAACCTCACTTCGTCTATAGAGGTCATGTAAACTATAGTGTAAATGATACAGATTGTATAATAGATTATATTTTTAACAATATTATGATTTTGAGTTAGTTTATATTGCTTTGTATTATTAATAATTCAGAAGTTTTATTTTCAATTTAGAATTTTTATTTTTGTTTTAATTTAGAAAAAATTATTTAAAGGTATCATTTAATCAAATTAATTTGTATCTAGTATCTTATCGTTTTTTTTCCCCCTCTAGAGTACCACTTGCTCTTTTTTTTTTTCAATTTTTTTTTTCAAAAACATAAATGATTGATTGTTGGAAGATTTGATATTTTTTAGTTTCTTTTTATTTGAATTTCATCTCACGGAATACACAATGAGTCAATGATCTAGATTAACATATATGCTTCATGCAGTCCATATATGATGCACATATGACGTAAACATTGCTCCATATGATGCTTCCATGATCAGTGCATTGGCCACCAAAGTTCATATCACAAAGAGAAATAGCACACACTAGATGCATAATGTATCGTCTTAAATACATAATAATACAAATAAAGTCATTATTATTGAGTTTCAAAACTTTATCTAGATAAAAATTATTTAACTGATTTAGATAAAAAAAATAAAAAAAATCCATTTACACATAAACCAATAATGTTATATAATACAGCGGAAACTCCTCATTTATTATATATTTTATTTAGTATATAATTACAACACGGTAGATGCATATTAACACCATAATTACAACACAGTAGATGCATAATTAGACCTGCCCGTCGTCTCTGACTCTCGAAAATACAGAAAAGAGAATAACACAAAAAAATAATAACCGTGAGCCATATGTGCTCAATAACGTATCGGCCCCCTCGCCTGGATGTGATAAAGACAAATGTTAGGTTTACAAGGTTTGGCATGCGATAATGAACAAAAGGTTAGGGTTAATACAAGTTAATCCTATAAATGATGTCATATTAAAGATGAACATGTAAAGTAGGAATGAATTCATGAGAGGTGAGGTAAAACACTGAGTGTGTTAATCCTACCGAGTTTTTACACTGTGACTTGGGAAAGATGTCAGGTTAAATTGTACAGGGGTGAGTAGTTGCGACTAATCATCTTATACACGTAGATAACCCTGTGAGGTTGTCAGGTTGTGGGGTAATCAACTATTGTTTTAGTTAAATCTATCACAAAAACAACAATTATAATATAATTTATATACTTTTATAAGATGATAGTTGCGAAACCATTTAACATTGATAAATATAAGAACCGATCTATGTTGTTTAGACCCATCTTTACGAACTCAAAAAAAAATCTACTCATCAAAATGAGTGTTTAATATTGACTCTTTGAAAATGTTACTAAATTATTTGTGGGACGGATTGTGTATGATTATATTATTGAGTTTTTTCTGTTTAATTAAATAAACTTTTATGCATAACTTTAGTATATGAATTTGTAATATCCGAGAATTTAGGGAGTTTTAAAATGAATATATAACGTTACTATTTTAAAATAAATCGTGCTTAAAGGTTATATATTTAAATCTAAGAAAATATTTGATTATTAAATCAAATATGACGATGGAATATTTTGGGATGATAAGTTGAACGCGCCAATAAACATTACGAACAAATAACGTTACAATGTTATAACGTTATAAACGTTGCGCGTTAGGGGTAGCGATTGTAATTCCATAAATAATAGATTATGACTCGAGAGATCATAATTTCGTATATGGGATAAATCTGTTGATGCAAATAGATTATTGATGAATTAATATTGTAGAATTTGAGTAAAAAGTGGACTGAACGAGATGTATCGTGGGATGACACGGGATATTTTTCCCCACACCCTCACCCACCTCCACTTCTCCCACTCCACTTCCTACCACCCCTTTCTTCCACTTCCTATCTCCCACTACATCACTCACTTTCCTCTCCATCACCACCACTTCCAAAAACACCAACAGCAGCCGCCGCCAGCGCCATCATCTTCAACACCATCAATCACGATCACGCAACGCATCATCTCACCATCATCATCATCATCATCGTCTTCGTTGTTTCGTCACCACCTCCTCACTGCCATCATCCGCATCGTCACTGTCATCGTCGTCTTCAGGCAGCAATCACAGCGAGGAGGCGGGAAAACAGTAGCGGGAAGCCGAGAGACGATAACCACTTTAAGGAAATCAAACGCGTTCGAGGTAACCTCACTCGTGCGATACACTTTTTTTTTTTCATTGACACGATTCAAACATGTCCGTGCATGTGTGGGATGTGTTTATGCTGTGTTTGATGTGTATACAATGGCTGTGATGCGTTGTGGTGTGAATTGAGGGATCCGGTATCGGACAGAGAGTTTTCCTGCAGGTTCTGGACAGTGAACAGTCGCGACCGCAACGAAGGAAAATTGGAATTTTGCTGCACAGTATCGTCGCGCCCGCGACGGCCTTCTGGCCAAGAAAATGACATTTTCGTGCTTCGAACCTTAAACCTAAATGCGTATTTGAGATATATAACGCATACGCATGGAAATATAGCGTCAAACGTGCATATACGATCACGTTTGACATGTGGTGGGGTATTTGGGGTCGAAATGAACTAGAATGCACCCTTATAATGAATATATCCTCACGGAAAATAAATAAAAGCGACCATTAAACCATTAAATAAAAGGAAACGGAGGATGTGGAACATAGTTACTCTATCCATGTGAACTAATGAAAAGCCAACGAATAAGAAATATCGCTTCCTTGAACTGATAAGGACGGCATTGACATCCCTTGTGGATCCGTTGATCGTTTTTTCTGGAATTATTGAGAAGGTCGAACATGGTGTCCCTTCTTCGATACATTGCGATCTTTTGTTGCATTCTTGAATAGCCTTGGTGGTTTGAGTTTGAGTTATTACACTCTTGTATTATCCTCTGAGTCATCGTCACCGATAAGAACTAGCTAGGGAGCGATAGGCATCCCCCGAGAGAAGAAGGTAAGAAAAGAAAAGAGAAATGACTACTTAACTCCTTTATTCCAACACTCTGAAACTATCATGTCAATCTGCCATTCACAATTATCATCTCAAAAACACAGTGAAGATAGACAATAGATATCCTCAATGTTATAATTGTGTCATTGGCGAGACTTATTCAGTTTCAACTTATCAAGTTTTATTTAGTTTTACTAAAGGGACATCCGTAAAAGGGGATCAATTAAACTGGAGCCCAGGGTCTCCTGCAGTGAGTTTTTCTCATACCAAAATGACCTCACGGAGTCGAAAGAATATCATCACCAAGTCACAGTATAACAAAAACGACAGACACAACGCTCTTTGTATTTTATATCACGGAATTATCTCACCAATTATGGATTTACATTTTTTTTACTCACTCATCCTTTTTATACCAGTAATCAAGACATAACACAAACACACACATTATCTTATCACGGCACACAGCAGTTGCAGGCAGTATTTTACGTCAGCCACATTTAGTGACTACGTTCAAAGATTTCATTGCATATTCATGGTATAATAATACACATCGTCACACATAATAAATCAAAACGTTATCTTCTTACATCGTTTTTCACACACACGCGCTCGATTTTTTCTTTATGTGTCAACAAGCAGCGTCTCCACCTCCTATAACATATTAATACATTTTCTTGTGAATGTTTGTTCGCATTACAGAGTTAAACAGATTTGTTCATATTTCATGAAAAACCATCATATTAATATTATGAGATGAAGTTGAGCTTTTATACAAGCCTTTGATTCTTATTCTGATTGTTTATGATGATGATTTATATATTGAATATTATTAGAGATATTTGTGAATATTTGGAGTTATTTTGGGATCAAAACGATCATTTTCGGTTCAGAAGATTCTAAGACGGCATCCCGATTTTTGGGACGAGCATCCCAACCTCTGGAACGAGCGTCCTGGCCTCTGGAACAAGCTTCCTGGCATTTGGGATGGGTATCCCAGATTCTGTCCAACATGACTTTTAGACGTATTTAAATCTATAATTTCTTGTATACTACTTCAAAAGTTATTCCGTAAAATTCTACATAGACTAGACTTCATAAACTTTTCAATGAATCAAAATTTCCCTCATAAAACCTTATCAATATAACAGTTAATTAGTTTGAGATTATATTTTTTTGCTAGTTCAGATAGTTTGACGTTATTTTAATAATTTGCTCATAACTCTCTACATACAAGTCTAAATAATTATTTGTAAACTGTTTCGAAAATAAGACTTCCATACCTTTTCAGTGATTTAAGGCTTGTCTTATAAGTCCTACCATATAATTCCATATCAAGCCACAAAGTCATCTCTATAATCAGTCTTTTATAAGTTGGCATATCCGCATTTTTTAATTTATATTTTAAGATTCTCTACTCCGAATCATGATTTATTAACTTCATTAGAAACTATACATGTGAGAATTCAGCATATATTAATATCAAAATTTTCGTATCAAGACGGTATTTTCATATTAAGACCGTATTTCCCCGTATTTGCATATTAGAGTTGTATTTCATCCATATTTTGTATTTTCCCTATTGTATCGTGAAACAAGTCTTTTAATCCCGTAAAATAAATTATAACATAATATATTTTACTATTAACGTTAATTATCATGAAACTAAATTTTACGAAATTTTTCGGATCCATACACATAATTATCAACATAATATATACACGTATATATATGTCTCATGCAACACATATTATTCACGTCTCACACATATTATTCGGTTCGTTGTCTGGTCGTCATCGTTAGCACTTCGTCCTCATCATTAGTTCGTCGTCGTCGTTAGTTCGTTGTCGTCATCCTTATCGTTAATTCGTCCTCCAAAAATCACCATTGGCAATCCGTCATCGTCGTTAGTTCGTCGTCACCAGTTCATCGTCGTTGTTAGTTTGTCGTTCTCATCATCGGTCGGTCGTCGGTTCATCGTTGTTGGATTTCAAAATAATTGATTGTCAGAAATTGAATTTTTGATGGAATAATTATATTTGGAGAAAAGATCTTCTAATTGATTGTGGGGTACCTAATGTGAATGAAATAACAATGGGGTATTTTTATGTAATTAAAAGCTTCATAAGAGTACCTATCAAGAATTCTCCCTTTAATTTATCGATTCAGAAATTTGCAAAAGTTATAAGAACTTTCGTTCTTTTTAAAGAACACTCTAAGGGTGCGTTTGTTTTGGGGATTAAAAAAATTATTTTATATTTATTTATTGTGAAAAATTGAAATAGATTTTTAAATTTTTTGTTTTTATCAACAAGAATTTGATATTTGAGATATAAATAGATAACATGTTGTAGGACAACACATGACATATCGTCGAATGATTTAGTGTAAAGGAATTTTAATTATTTCTTTTAGTTAATTAAATCGGGAGTTTTATCCAAAACTAAAAAAACTTGAAACAAAATGCCAAAAAGATACATAAAAAATCTAAATTCCAAAAACATACAATTCATGAATCTCATTTAAATCTCTAACTTTATTTTTATCTCCACCTCAACCCCTACCATCACCCAACCGTCGTCGGGTTTTTGACCGAAATCCGACCACCGTCGTCAGAATCTTAGTCGGAATCCGACCATCGTTGCCAAAATCTGATCACCTTGTTGGAGACGTTTTCAGAATCCGGCCGCCTCGTCAGAAACGTTATCGAAATCTGACCATTTTGTTGGAATCCAACCACCTAGTCGAATTCCCAAAATAGAGCGTCAGTTTAAAAGAAAACAGAACGCCTGAAGAAAAACGAATAGAGCTCCTAAAGAAAAAAAATATGACAGAGCGCTTGAAGAAAAAAAAACAGAGCGCCTGAAGAAAAAAACAGAGCACCTGAAAAATAAAAAAACAGAGCGTTTGAAGAAAAAAACTGAGCACCTGAAGAAAAAAAAGAGCGCCTGAAGGGGAAAAAAAAAGAGCGCCAGAAGAAAAAAATAGAGCGCATGAAGAAAAAACAGAGCGTCTGAAGAAAAAACCAAAGCGTATGAAGGAAAAAAATATTTTATTCACACATGTTACACTATAAACAAATATTCTAATGATGAAGAAAATAATGCCAAAAAAAAACAAAACCTTTACAACAAAATCGTTTAATATTTGATTAACATTGTTCCTTTCCGAAATTTCATCGAACACCTTCCTTGCATCCCCCACCGTCCACATTTCGCATATAAATCCACAAGCCCAGTCCCCATAAACCATCTTTACGAATTGGTCGATCATAAGAAAACAAAAAATATTACAAACGCATCAACATCATCTTCAAAAGTATCAAAAATTCTCAAATACAATTTTTTTCACGACGAAACACCAACAATATCAAAAGTACTGTCCTATAAGAAATCACGTGAATTAACAACTCTAAAATCATCAGTCGACCTTCCTAATCATCAACTGATGTTATCAGAGTCATTATTGAATTAATTTTCTCCAAAAACACCGAAGAGCTCCTTTGACTTAGGTCCGTTGTCTGCAGCAGAGATGGAGGGATCGTGCAAGGAAACCGAGGAGAGTTTGCGATGGTGAAGATGATGTCGCAGTGGTGGTGGGCAGAGGCTAAGGTAGATTTGATGGAGGAAAATGAGATTGTGGGAGGAGGAGAGAGAAACGTTGAAATTGTATGTTTTAGGAATTAAAATCCCGCATTAATTTTTTAGAATTAATTTATCAAAACTGTATGTTTGGGTATTTTTGTGTAGTTAAATCATTAACAGTGTTATGACTTCAAGTTGGTTTATATTGGTTTGTTATGTTCCCTCTGTCCACATTAAACGCAAGCTTTAACTTTTCACAGAAATTTATATGTATGTTGACTTTGATATGCAAAGAATAAATTATCCTTGAAGTTGTGTGGGAGGAAGGAGAGAGAAAAAGAATGGAACAAATTCTCAGAAAATGACACTTTGAAGATTTTATTCAAGGAGGTACCCCCAAAGATTTTAATTCCCATGAGATCCTAAATTACCCATATTCCCCATATTGCCCTCCACACTCACTTTCACTCTCTCTTCTGCACGACCACACTCTCTCCATGAAAGGAGAGTCTTATCCTACTCATTTTATCCCCAAAACACACACACCTTATATGAAGAGTTAGAGCAAGTTCAATGGACTAACTAAAAGCCTAGGCATTATCATTATATAACAAAAAGATATAGAATGTTTCACTCCGATGGTCACAAATTTATAAAACAAATTTTACATTTTGTCAAATTGTATGTCATATTTGACAACAAAAATAGCTTTTGCTATTTTTGTTTGGCTATTCACAAATCTTAATGGGAATCTCCCTACATAAACAAAAATAATCTCAATCAATGATGTGACTTCATTCTCATCATCGGTTTGATATCGTGATAAATTATGATATTCATTCCATTGAATAACATTGTTATATTTTAACAAATCCATAAATTATTGATAAAATATAGATTTGTTTATGTCAAAATAACATGTATTATTGGACTTGATCTCATGCACAATCCAAAAAAATAAAAGGGGATCTTGAATTTTTTTTCGAAAAATGACCCTACCATACTGGTTTTCAACAATATTGTCGAAAACATACAAACGGGATTTTATTTCCAAAAAGATACAACTTCTCAAAACTGAACAGATCTACGCTTTACAGATCAAAAAACCGCCGTCGTTGTTTCTCCTTTTTCTTTGTAACATTGTGCAGATCCTTGTCACAATCATGGCGTTCGATTCTCATCGTTGTTATTGTTCTGATCTCATTTGTTTTGGCATTATCTTTAGATCGTTGAATTTGATGGAGAACAAGGGGATTTCGATTTGTATGTTTGGTTTGATTTCGAGATCGTTCGTGTGTTATTCAGATTTCGGTTTTGATGATTTTGTTGATAAGGTACGAGATTGATACCAAATCGCATCCGGATGTGAATTGAATTTGTTTTATTTGATTCCGAATATGAGCAATGCTTATTGAGGGATCAAGAGGACTTCACGACGTTGTTTGATCTGTCGAAGTGTCTTGGTTTAGGCATAATTAATGTAATTGTCGAGTGTGTTTATATTTACGTTAAATTATTCGACATCGTGTGTTTCACAAAATATTGTCGTATTTATTATTTGAAATATTTTGTAGGAGATTAGTTTGAAGAGAAAGGCGACGGAGTTTGAGCTATTCGTGGAGACCATAAGAAGCTGGGTACTCCGAGCATTATGGAGGCGATATTAGCGGGAAAGTCAGTAACTGACATTTCCATGGCCGACGAGACGGCTACCCATTTTCGGGTAAGAATTTTGATGCCATTTATTTCACTAATTGGTACCTTTTAAAGCGATGTTCATTTTTTTTTCCTAACTCATTAGTATGAAATTCACAAGATTCATTTTTGGAGCGTTTCGCTCAACATCCAGAGTCGCAGGCCGACTCGTCAATGGATCCGGAGGCCTCCCAACAACAGCTTGTACCAGTAGCATCCCAGACATATCTCGAGGTCGCAAGACCAAAGAAGGGAAGAGTCTACTGTATTGGGTCGGCTGTCAGTCAGTTCTACCCGAATAGCCAGCTTTTTGCTATCTGCAGGTCATAGCCACAGTCTGCTCGTGGCTCAGGAGTGTCTTTGGAGGAGCATCGGACGTTGCAGCAGCAGGTTCTCACCCAGCAACAGGCCATGTAACGGATGCAGGTTTAGATTGTTTTTTTGATGAGGCAGATGGGCGCGGACCCCAATTCCACATGTCAGGCAGGGACTTGCGCTGATAAGCCTAGATTCCCTCCGGGTCTAGATGATGATTCCTGCCCTTTGGAGCAGCGACATCCCGACTTACCCGGCCATTGACTTATGTATCATTGTATTATTTATATGTTTATTATTGTTTTCTATTCTATATGATTTTGGAATGTAATTTTTAGGGATTTTATTCGTGACATTGTAATCTTTAAACAGGTATTTTAGTGAATTTTCATAATTATTATGTTTTTTTAAAAGAATTTACATTCTGCGACGGATTCCGTCGTAATATATAATATTTCATGATACTTAATTCTACGACGGAATCCGTCGCATACTTCATCAAGTTTGCGACGGATTCCATTGGAAAAAATAAATAAATTCGTATTACATTACACTTTTTTTTGCGACGGAATCTGTCGTAACCTTGATGAAATATGCGATGGAATCCGTCACCTAGATTGCATTTATTTCCATTTATTTAATTGACATTAAAAAATAATATTTTACGATGAAAAAAATTAATCCGTCGCATATTAATTAAACTTGCGATGGATCCGTCGTCAATTATTGATTTTGCGACGTCATTTGTTGCGATGGCATAATTCGTCGTAGATTCCGTAGCAATATATCTCTGCGACGGAATTTTCCCTTTTTGTAGTGAAAATGGGTTTTTTGCAACTTCGGTCGGTGTTTGTCTAACACTGTGATCTCATTTTTAGCAATACGTTTCACAACCGACCCTAGATTGCTTCTATATTGCCATATCATTTGGACTGTTTCAAAATACGTATGAATGTAAAGTTAGTCAATATTCAATTTCAGTCAAAAAATTGCTAAGTCAAAAACAATGACAAATAGATTTATTTTTCAGAATCAATCCAAATAGAGTGTCTTTGTAATCAAATGTGTTTTTTAAGATGTTTCGATGTTTATTGTTGTAAATAAGGTTGGGAATTTTTTCTACACAACAAACGCTCTGTTTCAAATTGACCAGACGCTTTGTTTAGTTCAGACAGAGCGTCTTTATAATTGAAATAGAGCACCTATTTCAAAAATATTATGAAACACCTTAACAATGAACAGACATATTTTTCATGTTATTTCTATTGATATACATGTAATCATTGTAGTTTTAAATTCTATTATATATCCAATTTGAGAACTCTATTGGAGACATCAGGCGCTCTATTTGAAATAGACCTAACGCTCTACTTTCAAAAACAAAGCGCCTTTGAAATCTAAAAACAGAGCGCCTAGTTCAATTCATTCATGAATCACTTTGACATTGAACAAATATATTTTCCACCCAAAAATATTATGGAAATAATCAAAAATAGATATATTCTTCAATTCAAATATGAAATATAACAAAGCGCCTTTTGAATTGGGAAAACAAACCCCCTAGGTTTTTTTAAAATAGAGCGCATATATATTATGAAAATAGAGAGCCTATGTATTACCAAACAGAGTGGCATTTCAGTTAACTAACAGAGCGCCTATACACGTATTATCAAAACAGAGTACATATTAATTATCAAATAGAACGTCTGTATAATTAGCAAAAAGATCGCAGTTATAATAACCAAACAGAGCGCCCATATTTCATATTTTCCCAGTATTCATTTTTGAACAACTAAAATCTAAAATTCAATTTGTGAATTAAGGTTTCATACTGAAACCATCCCAAATTCGAAGCAGTGTTTGTAATTGCGAATTCATACAAACAAAAACACTAATCAATTTTACAAATAATCATCTTTTTTTATTCAAATGTCGGTTCATACTATGTCTTGTCGAATAATCATTTGTTCTATACAGTGCGACACATCAGAAATTATGAAATTCAAAGCATCATACCCTAATGCAGAGGCTTTTCGATCCAAGAATTCAATCTATCTGTGCGCGAATTGTTGAACTGACCCTTACTTTGTGGTCGGTTTGATCGAAAACGAATTTTTTTTTTTTTAAATAGGGATGAATGAAATCAAATGTGTTTGTTGGGAGATGATTCTTTTTTGATTTTTTTGTATGTGTTTGAAATAAAGATCCTGTATATATCTTTTTCATATATTTTTTTTTATCTTTTTATATTTTTGGACGTTTTTTTGTTTTTCGAACTGAACCCCTTTTTTTTCAAAAAAAAAAAAAAAAGTGTTCGTGCATTTTTCACCTCCAAATATTGGCCCAAACAATAGCACCGACTCTCACCATTTTCCAACCCTAAAACTCCCATCCACCTCTCTCCGGCAACCCCCCCGCCGCTCCTCGCCGGAACCACCTCACACCCCTCTCCTCCCCTCTCCAAAAACCCAATGAGGCTGAAGAAACAGAAACGCCACCGCCGCGTGGTGAGATTCTACACGGCGTGTTTCGGGTTCAGGGAACCCTTCAAGGTCATGTGCGATGGCACTTTCATACATCACCTTGTTTCTAATAAGTTGGTGCCTTTTGAGAAGGTCGTGGGGAATGCGCTTGGTGGGTCTGTGAAGCTCTTCACCACTAGGTAGTTTTTTTCCTATCTGTCCCGAAAAAATTGCTACATTTGTTACAACGATAATTGTCTAACACATATATTAAGGAGTTCTGTACCTATGTTTATTGTTGCAAAAGAACTTTCTTTTGGGTGTACGGTTAAAGTTCATATACTATAACATTGTGATTTTGGATAAAACAATGTTTGATCCTTCTGTGGCACGAATAAATTTTACCTTGATAAAAACAAATCCTGTTGATTGCTGTAAAAGTTTAGGGATGGAGGGAGTAGTTGATTTGGGTATGTGTGATTTGATTGTTTGTTTGTTGGTTTTGTTGAGGGAAATGACCATATGGGTCATGCTTAGTGGCTGATTGAGTTTTGGTGACGCTGATTGAGTTTTGGTATTTGATTGTGGTGGATGTTAGGTGTGTTATTGGGGAACTACAAGCGCTTGGTCGAGAATATGGTGGATCGTGTAATGCAGCGCGTAATGAGTTCAAGATTGCCAGGTGAGTTTTGGTGTTTGATTGTGCCTTATAGTCTTGGTGTGTTGCTGCATCGTGGCTGAGAGTGTAGAGTGCGTGCGTTTTAATGGAATTTTTAGATGAATGAAGATTGTTGCATTCATCTGTAAGTGCCGTAAAGATGTTTGATTCTTTACTGAATTGTGTTTAATTCAACAAATTAGCTGGTTAGCCTGATTGATGTTGAACAGAAATGGGATAGGGATAATGATCTGGCATGCCAGACTCTGTCCTTAGCACCAATTGTTAGGTATAAGGGAGGGAATTAGGAAGTAACCTACCCCTAGTGGATCACATTAGGTTAGAACTTGGGGATGGAATCAGCAATGCTGAGAAGTTCATGTATATCTTTACTTTTTTTAAACATTTTTATCAAATCCGGTTGGGATTATATTATAGTGTTTTGTCTTTAAAAATTAAACACAACTGAGCTGGGAGCAAGTTAGGTGAATTCCCGTGATGCAAACTTACCTTTCATTGTTGAATTCAGACTTTAGATCCTGATGTTAACAGCATCAACGTCATTTACAAAGCCAATGCCCTGATGTATAGTATGGCGTCATGGAACGGCCTCTTTTAATTGGACATATACTGGTCTGCTTCTATGTTCTTGCTATATTTGCATGTATGTATCAGTTTTCAATGCAGCATGCTCATCTTTTTCTTCTTTTGGTTTTTTTTATCAGTTGTGATCATGAGAAAAGGGTAACGGCTGTTGCTTGCATCATGCAAACTATTGGAGAAAAAAATACTGATCATTTTTTTGTGGGCACTCAAGACTTTGAGATGCGACAGAAACTGAAGGAGGTCAGTGATCTCTTCCTTTTTGGTTCCTATTTCATTAAAAGATAAACTAGCTGTAGAGACTACCAATGTTTTCCGCTTCTGTCAAACAACCTATTGAATTTGCATTTGAGTTGGATTGGACGTACCAGAGGGCAAAACTCTCCCATTTCTTCTTGTTCTCATCCACAAAACTCGAACTCAAGATCTCGTTTTAGTGAAACCAAGCTCTTGATCACTCGAACACATCTCTTATAAACAAGCTATTTCTTCTTGTCATATCATGGTTACTTGTTTCATATCCTTGAAAATGTTGAAGCAAGCGGATGGAGGAAGTGAAAAGGCTGTATCTGCTTATGCTAATTATTTAAACACATGTATCATGATTCATGCTACCAATGCAAAGGCTTGTGCATCCCCAGCATTTCTAGTAGACTTGTCTTCTTAATCGCTGTTTTTATGCTGGTTTAGATACCTGGCGTACCAGTTCTCTATGGTCTGCGCACAGCTTTGTTACTTGAGCAGCCATCAACACACCAGCGAGATTTTGTAAAGTCTTCTGAAGAATCAAGGTTGCATATGACTGATTTAGAACTTCAGATGCTGAAAAAGAGAACAATGGAGAGATTAAGTGCCGTGGAAGCCGAGGAGGAACTCAAGCCTGATGATGCCGAAAATCAGATAGATAAAGACATTAAATATCAGATATTAGCGACTCAGAGTGTAGTGGAGAGAGAGGCTGAAAGAAGGAAAATGCAAACAGAGGACGGTCCTCGATTTAAAAGGAAGAGAGCCAAGGTTAATGTCCTAATGATTAATTTAATTTATTCAAACCTGTGTTTGCATATCAGCTTCTTATGTCAATCCCGTGCTCTTCTGTTTCCTTCTTCCGGCTTATGGTTACATCGTCTCACACAATGATCTTATGCTTAGTAGCTTATTCTGGTTTGTGAAACCAATGTGGCACATCTTTTGCAGGGTCCAAATCCGCTATCATGCCTGAAGAAAAAGAAACGTTCTGAGCCTAATCCAAAGAACGTAAGCTGTCACTCTCGCAGTTTTGTGCATTCACTCCTTCGGTGGAGTTTATATTCTCTTCTTCCATTAAAAAATTTGAATATTGCTTGGCCATTTCATAGAAGGAAGCTATCATATTGCTGTCTGCCTGTATATTCTTGTTACTGAGTAAGCGTCTATTATCTATTGAGCAACTTATGTCTACCCTGTGGTGTATACTTGGTAGTTGCATAGTTTATACTTCCAAGTGACATTCTGGCTCAAGGTTAGCGTTTTGCTATAGTCATTTGTTTGTTCTTTTATCAGCAAGAATATCAAATTCGAATTAGTTGTTAGGAACTTCGGAGAACCGTCATTCATCTATGTTTCTTCATCTATGTTAGGGCCTTCAATTAGTGAAGATTTAAGTATAGATCTTTCAACGATGCAAGCCGATGAGCTGTTCAGGTCATGATTGTATGTGTTCCTGAGGTCCAGTGTTGGCAGTGATTTGACGTTCTGGATTCCGGATGCACAACCCGTATTCAAAGTAGCTGTTCTAAGAAGTATCCTTATTGCTTTTCCATCTCTATTAAATAGGCAATTGGTGTATCGAAATGCTCAAGCATCTGACTGACTACATTGTTCAATCCAGGCGAATGGGGATGATAGCGGAACCAGGAGCAGAAGCAGGAAGAGGAAGAGATCTCGTGGAAAGAACGCTGCAAAAAAATTGTGATTAGTTTTGCCAGTAATTACTCCCGAGTGGATTTTGCCAGCATGAAGTGTCTTGCTCGGAAGTTCTGGTTGTAAAATTTGGAGCTGTTTGTTATATAGGCATATGTATGATAGTTTAGCCTGTTTATTGTTCTTTGGAAGGCTGAGTAAGCAATGACACATTGGCATCCATTGTAACTGGAATAAGATGTATATTTTCATCTTTCTCCTGGTTCAACTTTGCAATCTGTTCACGAATTTTGATCAGAACTTAGTTTCAATGCGGCTGATCTAACAATCTTTGTTTTTCTTTTTTGTATCCAGAATGATGCATACATTTCTGTTTTGGCATTTCCTCATGGCTTGCTTCCCTGTGCAATGAATACTCAGCTGGTCTGTGCTCTTATGTCCTCGTTTATCTAAAATGCTAGTGGTCACAATGGGAAACTGCCGAGCCTGAATAGGTACGCAATGGGCATGAGGATATTTGAAAGCCCTGGAAATCAGATGGTGCATAAGAATGCCTCCGAAAGCAAATCATCCGTAAAATTCCATAGCAGATCGCGCACTTCTTTGCGCACGTGTTACGCAGACCAAAGTACAAATATGCATCAAAGATGCCTGGTTCATCAGAGCAAAAACATCAACATCCACCAATTATGTTGAAGTTGAAAATAAACACAGTTGCCTAAACGACCAAATACACACCAAGGGAAATCATTTTGCTAGAACAGGATACTATTTACCAGCATCTTAAGTCTACCATAACTTAGCATGATCTTGTATAATATCCTTACTAATACTCGCGGCTCGACGTAGATCAAATGCCAACTCCAAGTAACTCCATGATCGGCTTGCACATCGATGAGCCCACATAATGAATAAAAATATACTACGAGCACACCATAAGGTGGATAGGTCTCAACAGGATACCTGAGTTGTTATTATTGTGACATTCGAAGGTTGATAATAAAGGTAAAAGGTACTATGGGAGATTATCGAGAACTAGAGCTCCTTTCTGCCTGGATCACAAGCTCCTCGGTGGTGGAGCCAATTATCTCATTAGCTCGTCTCAAACCAACGCACGTATACTGTCCCTCCCTATCCTGCATCACAATCAGTTGCTTAAAATTACTATTCTCTGATGTTCCAGTTAAGCCATTCAAGGTCCAATTACAGAGTTCATCTGTTTTGGAAACACTACCAATCAAACATAGTGATAATAAATAATAATGTCTTACCCGAGTGACGATACCTAACTTCTCTAGTTTTTGGATGGCATCATCGATATCAAAATCACAGCTCTCATTGAATTGGCGCTGGATTATTTCCTCACACCTTTTGTCTAGATCCTGTCCCATGTTACAAATTTAGAGAGATGACGCAACAGCATTCGCAGTTGTAACGAAATACTCAACTTCAAGAGAGGAATATTAATCTTACCTTCCTAGAAGCTTCCCCTTGTTGCATCAAGACGAAGAAAGCAAGAATAACTTCTTTAACCTTAAACAGAAAAAATATTTTGTCTCTCATTAACGAATTTTTTGCGTGTCTGGCCACATTACAGAATTCACAATGTTGTTCGCAATGAAAAGCATGTATTGATGCATCATGATCTAGTTTGTGCAGCAGCTGAAAATCCTATGACGCATATCTAGTGATTGTGTGGGATAGCTCACAAGAGAGCTTAATTATACCATCAAGCTGTTAACAATTCATGTAATGAACAAATAACTTTTCAACCATACAAACTTATTTAATTTAATACATTAAGTGAAGGTTTTCATTATTATGGTAAAACAGAAATATTGCTCATTTTTTCAAGAAATCAAAAAGGTAAGTTGTTTCCACTTACTTCCTGCTGAATCACATCATCGCACAAATGAAGCAGTGTGCCTCTCCCGCTATCCAGCTGTTTGTTGTACATGGACCGTGTGATCAAGTTCTGGTAGTCTCCCAAGTTTTTCTGGAATCTGAACACCGGGAGAAAGAGAGGAACAGCTTTATCGGATTCTCGGTGATGATAGATCAAAAGTTAATAAAACAAAATCTGAGATTAAGCATCTACTAAGTCATACAGGCAAGGATCACCAACACGATAAGACCATGAGCACTAGTCTATCTTAATCCGCAAGGTTTAAAGTCGGCGCCAAAAAAAAATTAAAGAATAATTATTTGTTGTTCTGATATCAAACGCGAGATTCGACAGAAAGCTAGCACATCATAGACATAGTACTTGATCTCCTACAATTTTGGACTTTAATATTGAATTACATCAAAAAATATTTTTTGACATAGTACAGAAAGGATTTATGAATGATGTGTTTCTTTCATGTTCTTCTGATCTTTCAATTTCTTTTTTCTTTCTCTTTAATTTTTGGCAAAAATGTTTACTGATATCATCCACAGAAGCAGGTTATCTGAAAATACCTCAGTTAATGTTCCCTACAATCCCTTATAAAGATCAAGTTACCACCAGTACCTTGTCGCCAAACTTATGTACCAGATAGTCAATCTACTGGGAACCGACACAATAAAAATGCAGCACTCAGCAGTTAGCAAGCATCCACACAAAGTTCGCATTAAGTCATGGCATGCATGCAGACAAATTTAGGGCATTTAACATATGTAAGGAGAGAAAACGAGTACTCAACGTGAAATATGTTTTAGCACAGTAACCAATTACGCCAGAACCAACAGCAGCAATAACTCGAATGTTCGCATTTGCTTTCAGCACTTGAGTTAGTAATGTAATCTGCAAGGAGATGAAAATTCATGGTCAAACCGAGCTGCACAAAATTAGAATTACTGGAAGTTAATAATATGCAGGACTTCTAGTTGTTTGCTGACCAGGCCAATGAAAGCCGAAACAAGAAATTTAACCCAGTCTAGCGGGGTTAATCCTGGATTTTTCTTCTCTGGCTGTAAAAATGAGAAAAAAAACAACGTAATATCAGAGCTAGCGGAAGCAAAGTAAAGAGATCGTGACATTGATGTGTATCCATGTGTCGGCGAGAGATAAAGAGACGTGGTGTAGATAGATACAAGGACAATTTCCATGTCAGCCATAGGAATATTTCTGAAATGCTTCACGTAAACTCCTCTGCTATTCAGCACACGAGAATCTATTGTTTCAGGATTTAACCTGCACGCATCACATTAAGTGAAATTATACTCACCCAACAAAGAAAACGGTAAAATTGGGAAAATGGGACAAACAAATGATGGATGATACTGAAACTCCATATCTGACATAGTTGTTGTGCGATTGTTCAGGTAAGATCTGTAAAGTGATTTGGAGTGACCAAGGTTCAATCCAACAGTCTCATATAGCTCAAGTGTAACGAAAGGTATACTGAAAGTTTGAGATCCATTCACATACTTTCATGGTAAAGCCGTTCATAGCTATCGTAATTTAGAGTTCGTGGACAGTTGCAGATGATTTATCGTATAATAAGGAAAGAAATGAAAAGATATCTCACCTGTAAATGATAATTATTTTCTCAAATGCCGGTTCTTGAATGGTGACCTTGCTCAAGAAATTGCATATGCTAAGCAAAAACACAGTACATGGACATATCAGGCACATTGGCAAAGCAACTCAATCTTATTCGAAAGGCGATTCTAAAACATGAGCACCAATGGCACTCTCTACAGTTCTTCACGCTTTGAAAAGAAAAAAAAAACTACTATATCCTCCCCCTAAAAGCAGAGGGCTTTTTTTGACAAAGCTATATAAGAAATCTTGGTTCATTGTATCTTATTCTTATATTCCTCTTGCATCTTGGAGGCACTTTTCTAATAAAAGATTTCTCTTCTGCCAGAAAAGGGAAAGTAACCTGAGTCTCATATTCTGAATGCGGACTCTTTCAACAAATAAGTCATCTTCTTCTTCATCACTGCAATTTCCTCCAGGTTGCTCATCGTTTTTCGTATGTCTTAATCGTCTTCTATTAGAAAAGCACCTCTTTAACCTGAAGAAAAAAAAAGATCCAAGTTAATAAAGGAAATGCTCCTGGACATCATGTAAACTATTTCAGTGTTGGATTAGTAGTGAATAATGAGGTCGTTCATTGTTTATGGTGTTATAACCCAGCAACAGAACTCGCCATCAATTGAAGACTGTGCTTTTATCATGTCAAAATTGATCAAAGATGAGACGAACACACAAATCACAATGACTTGATATCTGTTAACTTACGTTGTTGGCTGAAGAAAAATACAGGATCCGCTAATTTACTCACCCTGTGAGTCTTAGAAAGCCATGCCAGATGCGAGAAATTATTGTATCCACTTTCCAGGTGATAAAGTAGCCACTCATTTGGTCCATCCCAAAACCACGTCGGAATATTATGTACTACAATCGGATAAATTCAATAAGATGAGAAGGAAAAGGACAGCCAAAAAATTTAAGACAAAAGAAAGAGAAGGGCCTAAATTCTACTTGGTACCTGATCAGCAAAATAAGGAAGGCTTTCATGTGGATGCTGGGCGAAATACCTCCTCAATAGCCTTTTGTCGAGCTGTAATCAGGGTAAGAAAAGAAATTTAAGTAAGGGTCTCTAACACA
>JAOVYX010015975.1:0-26053 GCA_035668315.1 Drosera spatulata | reverse complement strand
TGTATAGTTCACTCTACAAGTTTAAGTGTGTTTGTAACATTTTTATCATGAGCTAAACTTCTTATACTTGGGATGATAATGAAGTTTTTCATGTGATATAACCAATAATGAGTTAAAAAGAGTCACATATTACAAGATCTAGATTCATTAAACAAGTGTAACATATTCATGATCTTGACAAGTAACCTTATTTTAGAATTTTCAGTTAAAGATAAAATGATAACATGTATCCTTAAGGTTTTAAAAACCAACTTGTAAAATCAGTTTTTAAACACTTAGAAGTGTGTGAGAGTCTATTTAGAAATAAGAGACTCTTTTGTGGCCTTTAACAAAACCATGAAATTTGATAAATGGTACACCTAACTCTAAGATGAATGTAATTGATACATATGAAAATAAATCTTGTAATTGATGATTTAATTCTATATATAATATTATAATGATTATAAAATTTTGTGATTTACAAAAAATACAGAATATATAAGTGTTATTTAAACCAAAAGGAAAACTAATATCAAAAGAAACCGACAACATTATCGTAATTGACATTAAATAGGCATATTTATGTTAATTATGTGCTCTTTATGTTTTGATGCTTAATGACTTCTTATTATAAATTGTGCAATCTTTATTGTCACATGTTTTACCTTAAGAAGATGGTTGTGTAACCTCGACGGAGGTGCATATAAGAAAATTTGATATTACGATCGGAAAGGATTAAATTGATAACTCTAAAATCTTAATTCATTAGAAGTTAATGAATTGATAAACGGATTTGTCATCCCAAGTCTTTTAAAAAACCAAAATACTTTGTTAATTTAAAATAATTTCCATCATCTTAAAGTACTTTAAATTCACTTGTGTGTGTGCGTGTAGGGAAAACAAAATCCAAAATTTCGATCACTCAAAATTAGTTAAGGTGTCCATTCTAGTGCTTAGTTTCTATTGTCTCTGTAGGATCGATACTCTTATACTCTCCACTCTATTCATGAATGACACGTGCACTTGCATTGTACATCCAAACAGTGATTAGTTTGGTACCGTTCAAATCCAAGGCCACTCCTGCAAAGAGAGAAAGAGGAAAGAAACAACAAGTTGGATTTGAGTCCATTGAAGATAAGGTGATAGAAATCAACTCAGAGCCTGAGATAGAGGAGGACATTCCATTGGTGAAGAAGTCGAGGAAAGAGCCAACTCTTGCCTAGTGACAGTGCAAGAAGGTCTCTGATAATGAAGACTCTAACTATGAAGATCAACTGGAGGAGGAGTTGCAAGCCAAATGAACAATTCTTTCCAGAAAGGGCAAGTAAGTGGACGTGTCAAAACTAGAGGAAGAGGCTAAATCCGATGAAGCAACTAAAAAGAATGATGATAAGGATGCTGAGATGGAGGAAAAAGGAATAGGATGAAGAGTTTGATCATGAAACAGAGGAGAAAGTAGAGGAAGAGGATATAGATGAAGAGCCAGAGCAGCCAAAGAAGGGGAAGAAGACTGGGATGACTGCTAAGAAGCAACTCCTAGGTAAGATCTTTAATCCTACTTGGTTGAAAAGAATGGTCTTGCTTGGGTTTATCAAACCCTTGTTTCTCAAGGCTGGGATACTACATGTCAAATGCAAAACTTTGTTCATCCAAAGACAATGATAGAGTTTTATGAGAATCTAAGAGAAGTGAAGTCGAAGAAAGAGATCAGGTTCACTCCGATAAGCCATGTCAAGGGTAACTCTATCACTTTGGATGAGGAGTACATAGCTAATGAGTTAAGTCTCCCATGTGAGGGTTTTGATGATTATCCTAAGGGTGAGTGGCCGTAGTTTAAAAACTTAAGAGCCTCTCAAACTCGCAAGAAAGTTTAGAAAGGATCCTAGTCGTGAGACGACCAAGGTTGTACTTCATAAAGAAATGATTCCTAATCATGTCCTGTTATATGCTTTGGTTGTGAGGGTGATTGTTCCTAAATCATCAAGGAAGGATGTTGCTAATGGCTTGGATATGACTCTGATGGAGCAGTTGATCTGTGGTGAGAAGATCAACCTGCTTGTGCTGATGATGAAGCATGTGGCCTATGTTGCAAAACATAGGAACCATGCTCTGTCCTATGGGATATGGATGTCAAAGCTCTTGAAGAGTATGCAGTTGTGAACATAGAGGATAACAATGAGGTGTACAAGAAGTCACACTTTGATAAGCAATACCTGGCCTCTCTGTCGTTGAAGAATGCTAAATGAAACTTGGGTCAAGATAGAGTCTGGGAAGGGAGCCGGTTCTTCAGTAAGAGTTAGCACTTCAAAGGTTGTTTGTGCTGAGTGTGAGGAGAAGCATAAGATCATTACTAATTGGGCTAAGGAGCTTGATAACCTGAGGGCTACCCTGACGTCTGCTATAGACACTATTGCAAAGATGACCTCGATCAAAAAACCTCACAAGCACCACAAAAAGAGCCTAGCCAACCTATGACCTAGCCTGAACCCCTTTCCCTTCTTATCTTTTCGCCCTTGAACTTGCTTGAATCTCTTTAATTTTTGAACTTATTCGCTGATCTGTAATATTTTCGAATGTTCTGACTTTGTAATGCTATGGCTTATGTGTTATCTATTGGCATGGCATAGCACTCTCACTTGAAAGAAAGCCTGAGGATATTTCATTTCACTTGAGGGTGATGGTTAGGCTTTTTGTTGATGCCAAAAGGGGAAAGAGATGATAAACAGTGAGTTACTTTATGATGCATTATACCTGCTTATGTGTTTCGATTGTTTTTATGTGTTGATATCTCTCTTTGCGTTTTCTGTTTTCATTATTTCTAACTCATGTTTAATGATTAGTATTATTTATGTCTAACAATCTGAAGAGTTAAACTAACTGTTTCTTCTAATCACTTTTTAGTTTTAAGACTTTGTTGGAAATCTGAAAACAGGTGATATGTGTGAATTTTATCTGCATATTTTATATGAGGAGAAATATCTTTTTTCAAAATTTGAGTAGTGGATAGTTTTAAGAGAACCTGTTTTGATAAAATTGTTGAAAATATTCCAAAAACCTATGAGACTTGGTAAAATTCTATTTTTGACCGATTTCTTGTCTTCTACATTCATTCACCATATTCCTGGTTTGTACCATCATAACAAATATGTAACAAACATCAGGATTGATTTGGAACTTGCCTAATCACATAGAGCCTAAGGTGATCAAGAAGTTAAGTGTTTCTGAAAGAAAGTTTTCAATTTTAATTATGGTGATTCGAAGAAGGTTTGAATTCTAGTTTTTCAATGAAGACTTCAAGGTGAATTCTAACCTTAGATGGGCACAATGTTTCTTATTGTATGATACTTGATGTCAAGGTTTTCATGTCCATTGGATTTTGAGTTATATGATGGAGTTGTACGTATTGATCACGCTTGTCAAGCTGTAATTGAATGTTGACTGTGACCAACGGTCTGTATGTCACAACCCAAACCCGAAGGAGCGTGATTGGCAAGTGAATTTTAATTTACAACATTATAATCCGCGTCAGTCTTATAAAAGCTAGTAAACATAATAAAAGTTCATAAATTAAAATTACATTTGTCTTCAACTTGTACCAAATTGTTGTAAAGATGTCTCACAACATTCAATACACTTAAATAACAATCCATAAGAAAATACATGCGATGAAAGTCTTAAGACGTCCATTGTTAGAGCTTCCACGACATCCAAGCTAATCCTGTGAACGTGCCGTGAGAATGATAGCATAAAAAGCTGTCAATTTTGAAGTTGAGCAAGAAATCTAGCATATTGGATAACAAATGATATACATATAAAAAAAGAAAATGGTTACAATTTAAAAACGATATGGTTACTTGGTTCACAATATAATGAAATGTCAAGCAGGGAGTATTTAGCAATCAATAAGAACAATCAACTCAGATAAAAAATACAACAACCATGCATACTCCCAAAAAAACTAATAAAAAATCAATACCTCACTCAAAAGACGCATACATGAAACACATAGGAATGTCGATTCTAAAACCTACATTCAGTTAAACTGAATGTAAAAATAATCACCATGTCCATCTAAAACAACTCAAACGGTATGGATTTCCATGATCAATCATACAGTTACACTCGACGATGGATCCAAGCTGCGTAATCCTGTAAGCTGATCCCAAGTGACAAATACCACCTCTTGAGACATTCTAGAGTCAAATCTCCAACGGCTCTATTTCCTAAAAGGCCAGAATAACCTTTGGACTTAGCCGACCAACAAAGTCTTGAGCCCTTTCTGGTCAGAAAACGACTCAAGACAAGTAAGGGTAAAAATGACCTGGGAACCAAAACACGTCACATCAACATATATCAAATAGCACCAATTATCACCGAAAGGCTTACAAAAACATGGATTATCAGAATATGGACAACAATTAACAAACAACGCTGCTTTCAATTCAATCAATCAAGTATGACGTATGTCTGTAGTAACACAAAGAAAGGTCCTCAAATGGGTTTTCAAAGAAGAGGCAAGTGTACCTGATTCTCACTTGGAATCCTGAGAATTAGCAAAGACTCAAGAAACATTAATTGAAGAAACGAATATCCTGAATCAAGAACAAGAAAACAAAAAAATCACTAAAAATATCTTTATAAATCTTTAAGAACAGCTTGACACCTTCACAATCAAAATAACTGGAACTTTATAATTAAACCTCCAAATTATGCACTGTTAATTTTATTACAAACTAGACTCCAGTATCCTTTCCATACATAATTACAAATCTTATACAAGTTATAATAAATCCTCAAACTCACGTCAATAACATGACTCATACAATTTGACCTCATCACTAACACTCAACGCACACACGTTGGATTGCTAACATGTGAAATTCTCTGTAAAGTAGACATCCTTACCTTAATTATACATGAATTTCAAACCTAATTTCGAATCCTACATATTATGGTCCAAGTATAAATTCCATAAGAAAACGGTTTTCCTAATCGGTCATCATTTAATGTTTTTATCCCCAAATTAATTCTCATAGCAACATAAAACATAATCCTACCTCAATCCTCCATTAAAAACAGAATTATCATTCTTAATTAAACCTTAGATTATTTGTTAGGGAGAAAAGAGAATGATGTCACACCTATGACGAATGAGCAATACGATTTGCTCTCATAGGAGAGTGAATTGATTGAACGATGAGATTAAGGTTTCATCTTCTCTTTCTCCTTTTCTTCTTGTAGCGGCTCGGTTGATGTGAGAGAGAAACTAACTTGAGTTAGATACAGAAGATAGAAACATGTGGAAACGCGTAATATCTTTAGGGTTTTCACATTTAATTAATTTTGAGAGATTTATATAGAGGTTAAGATCATCTCAAATGATTGGATCCGGATAATTTTACTTTAAATTTATAATTTTCGTTTCAAAAGTTTAGACTGATAATATCATGTTAAAACTTTATCAAAAATATATTATTTAAATCAAAGCATGAATTTATCTATCCACAATATTATCCTAATATTTGTAAACATCAAAAAAATTATTAATATTGATAAGAAGATAAATAATCATAGAAACATATAATTTATTGACGGGATATTACACTGAAAGTGTCTGTGAAGTCAAGTTACAAAGGCATAGTTTGCAAGGGGATTGTCTAGTTTAGGTACTTGTCTGAGTCGTGAAACCAGCATCAATCTGATGTACGAGCTCCCGGGTTTCTGTTCATAATTCAATTATTTGTCTAACTTAACTTGTATCTGTCCCTGAATCATATACAACTATGTATTCGGAACACTTGATTGAACTGTCAATGACAATTTGCATTTGTCCAAGGATGAATGTTGATCTCTGTTAATTTATCCGAGCTGAAACCGTGCAAATATCGATGCTGAATCACGAGACAATGTACATTCTGATTCCAATTATCTCTTTGATACTCGGCTCCACTGTCATCTCACACCTACTCTGGCACATAACAAGCTTGTTAGGGGTACTCTAATTTCCTATATACACAAAATGGCGACGTAATCAGAGAATCCAATAACTGACTCTCTCATACACGAAATGCTGAAGGGATGAAAAAAAATCCAATAACTAACTGAAATCATACAAAACATGGTAGGGTAAGAGATGTGGGTGGTCACGTTACACAATACATGTGTTGGTAGGGTTTCAAATTTGGATGTTCATGGAGTGATCAATACAAAATAACCCACCAAAGAGTCCAACAATTTGTGAGGGGTATTTTTATATTGTTTAAAATATATTAGAAAAAAGAAAGTGCTGAAGATGAGGATAACTCTCATGTCCTCATCCATCCTCTCCTAATCATGTCATTGAATTATCATTTGAGTCTGGTGAAGTTGTTTTCAAAATAAAAGTAGACCACATGAATGAGAAAGTTGTAAAGTGGGGGTAGGTCTTTCAACCTTTTGGCTTCACTATACGGTCGGTGACGTCTTCTTTGTAAGGTCTATTGGACCAGATTAAGAATGACCGTTATACCTGAATAAGAACCGTCGTTAAATCATAATCCGAAATGATTGTGGTGTATTCCGACTAGTTCATAAACTTGTTGATTTTGAATCATTTGAACCAGCCGAACCAGCCAACCGTGAAATGGTCGGTTCACTCTGGTGCCGCTTAGCGAACCATGTTCTTATCACGTAACAATTGCTTAGAACGTGCTATTGTCGCTGTGTATCATTTAGAGGAAAGTTCTGTCGTGTGAATATCACGTATAGGAAGTTTTGCAGCTTCATGTGAAAATTTTTGGTGTTTATTTCTAATTGAAAACGAAAGATTAACTCAGCACAAAATGCACATATGATGTACACATAGTCACATCCTCTAAATGTACAAAAGCATAACCAGTGTCAGGAACAACAAACTCTTGGATGCTAACCGTGGTGGAGAAGAGGCCGTAGTAGCTATTTGTATTGTGAAGTTGCAATTACCTTGAGAGATATTATCGGTCGTCAAAACAGCGAGATCTTGAAAGTCGCACGCCTCAATGGCCTGATTCTGCGTCTGATAGTAGGCATTGAACGCGTATGAGGCATTGCCATTGTCGTCAAGTCCGTTACAAGAAGACCCATAGCCGAGAGGAGTACAATCCGCAAAAGTGCAAGCGTAGTTTATGTTGTCTCCAAGCTTGGTCAAATCATTAGCTATTGTATTAAGCATACACCACTGCTTGGCATGATACGCGACATCCTTTGCTCCCACGAGGCACAAACCGTTATTGTTCCCTGAGAGGTCCATCGGGAACTTAGGCTGACCGTCGTACCTAAAAATCCCCCAATGACGTTCAAAGTTCCCGGGTTGGACACTCTTGGCATCCTCGTCGATGAGAGCAAATATATAGACCTCAATGTAGGTAGGCCGAAGTGGCGTTCCTTTGTTGCTCACAAGCCTTGGCAGAAGACCGTTATAGAAGCGTATGGCATAGCTCATATTTGCGCTTATGTCTCCATCAGTCGGCCAACCCACTTCCCCAACAAAGATGGTAAGGTTGCCGTATCCAATAGCATTCAGAGCAGAAACTAAAGTGTCGAAGTTGGCATCAAAGACATTAGTGTAGGTAATCCCGTTATCCACAACGTCGTGGCCACCATCGAAGAATGCATAGTCAATAGGAAAGTTGTCATTGCCATAGAGGCTCAGGAAAGGGTATATGTTCACAGTGAAGGGGGCGTTGTTTTGAGCTAGGAACTGTACTATCTGAGTCATGAGGTCGCTGATGTCGGACCTAAACCGGCCTGCTGATGGTACATTGTTGTCTGAGGGAGACTGATATACATCGGCATTCTGTGGGATAGTCGCTTTTACAGTGGATCCAAGTCCGGCTGCGTTGAGAGCGTTTTGGATGTTCTTGAGTGCCGGGAGAGTTATGTTCAGGAATGAGCCATTGTATGATGAGAGGAACGGTTCATTCCCGACTGCCACATACCTGCAAACCATTTAGCATAATATTTTCAGACAGGCCTGATTAGTGACATTGTCAAACAAGGTGCTAGTAAGGATTTACGGCTTATAATTGTAAGCTGATCTAATTCTACATCTGACATGAATTCTTTTGTTAAAAGTTAGGTGGAAGGTTATATAGCTCATCTTAACCTATGTTACCTCCGAATCAGAAAAAGATGGATAGATCAACGATCTAAATGTCAACGAGACATAGTCTCTCCGTCCCAAAATAAATACAACAAATCACTTTTTATACTATTCAACATGTATATTGAATAGTTTTGTTATTCGTTTTAATGACGTAAGAAAATTATGTCACTGGTCCAAGTTGAAGTATATAACTTAAATGATGTTTCACGATAATTTTACGAAAAATGATATTTGATCGTCTTGTAACGCAAGTCAAAGTTTGTCTCGATAAACCCCAATCAAATTGATGCAATTATTCTGGGACGGGGAGTATATCATACATCCGAAACAAGCTGCCAAACAAACAGACCCTTAAATATGTACCATGGAGAGCCAGAAAGATCAGGAAAAGTTAACTAGGTGATTAATTCAATCACCAGGCAATAAGAGAGAGAGAGAGACAACAAAAAAACCAACTGACCAAACCAGAACTGACCCCTAACTTGACCAATCAATCAAGAACTCACTTGATATTAACTCCACCATCGAAATGAAATCTCGTTAGGTTCTTCTTCACCCAACTCTTAGCTCGACTGTAATCGTTCATAGCCGCCAACTGATCGTTAGGGATCGCGACCATGACTTCGATGTTAGACCCGGCAAAAGCACTCAAGGTGCCATGATCTGAATCAAATAGCTTCACCTTTGTGATATTGTTATCTTTCAACATTTGAACCACTGTTTTGGGGGGTAACTTGTGTGTTGCCTGTGTTCCCCAGTTCACTCCAAGCCCTTTAACACTTACCAAAACTCTCACCAATATCAAACCCAATAGAAAATTCCTCATTTTAGGGACTTATACAAAATAGATATATGTATAATAGTGGAAAATGAAAGATATTGAAAAGAAAGTATTTTTTTTATTTGATGGTAGTAAAAGTATAAGAATGCTCTGTGTATCTACCAACAGAACTGTATGATAAATCTAACTTGATAAAATCCATTATTTGGCAATGCACAAATGAAACTGGGTTTTGCAGAGGGAAAAAAAAAAGTTTTAAAGCACAGGATGATCAAATTTGTGACCAAATGATTCAAATCAATGATCTGGGTAATACCCAAATCTGCTTGAAAAAAAGGGGTTTTGCATCAAAATTGCAAAAGTGAACGAAAATAGAATGTTCTTGATCAATTCGTACACATGAATTTAACAATTTGAACAGATGGGTTCAAATCAATGATCTGGGTATACTTGAAATTCGACCCAAAAAAAACTGGGTTTTGCATAAAAAAAACGCAGATTCAATCGAAAAAATATGATCTTGATCGATCCACACACATAAATTTAAACATTGAGCACATGGGTACAATTAAATGATGATGAAAAAATAGGAATAAAATTGTGTTGCGGGATTTCTTAATCGACAAAAATCATGTGTTTCGATTGGAAAATTGAGAGGAATAGTGATATGAGGATTGAGGAGAATGAAACGGGAGATGGAGATGATGATGGCCATAATGGCGATGATGGCGATGGGGAGGCACTTTTTATATGTAAAGTACAGTATCATACAAAGAGGACGAAAATGAAAAGGGGGGAATTTTGAGGGCTATAACGGCTACTGTAATTTTTCATACAAATACAAAGAGGATGATGCTTTATTACGATTAGCTTATTGGGTAGCATATGTTGGTTAGGAAGTCTTATCAAGCCAACAATATCGCACCGTTTATCTGTGAAATGGACGGTATAAATTTTAAAAATTTTCGAGACATCCGTTGTAAAGATTCGTTGTAAAGATTAACAAAAATCCGATATATTTTACTACGGAGGCTAAAAAAGATGAAATTTCGATCGTGGTCTTGATTAAAAATGGACTTACATCTGCTATTATTAACCCTGGATTAAACTACACCCGTTGGTCTTTATCACGGATGACCGAAATGAACAAATGAAATTTTGACACATGTCAAAAAGACATTGCCAGGGTGGAAGGCCTCCGCTGAAATTTACTGTAGACGTGACACGTGAGTGTATATTTCAGAATTCAATGGTCATCGAACTCCACCCGCATCCGTTGAAATTTAAAACGATAGTGTCAGACTTTAACTAATCAGGAGTCCACACGTATTTGTATTTAACGTGTCACTGAAAAACGCAAAAAACGAAATATTAGCTCTTCATTTTTCATATAGTCTATTCATAATGTTTTCAGTGTATTTTCACTTCACAAAAAATCCTTATGGAGTCATTCTGATTACGAATTTGAAGATGAAGAAGTCTTTATTTCCAATAATCCGATCCAAAATGTTGAAGTCGAGAATTCTGAGCCATATAAAGGTAAAACGGTGAACACATTGCAAGAGCGGAGACATGTTACAAAGTTTTTGCAAAAAGCACGAGATTCCAGTTGAAGATCAAGAGCAGTAGGAAGTGCATGCGTTCAGAAGATTTATGTTCTCTGATGTGCACTTGTCGATTTTCGGGAAAATCAATTGAAAGCAGTGAGTTAGAGGTGAAGGGAAAAAAAATCAGAAAACGAGATCGTGTATAACGTATGGGTTGCAAAACGAGAATGTTCGTCGTCCATCGTCCGAAGAAAGACATTTAGGTCGTTACAAGGTATGAAGGCAGGCACAACCATCCTTTTCTCTTAGCAAAGTGAATCTTATGTTCACAAGAGAAAACATTACTCCACTTGCGAGATCTTTGATTTCTCTTATTGATGAATCGGGAACCGAGGCGAGCATAATGATGAGCGTGCTTTCGGTGTAGGTCGGAGGCGTCACACATGTTGGATTTTCTAAGAGAGATGTCCGTAATGAGCTTTGGGATTTGAGAAATGTTCGAGATGATAGTATCGGACATGCACAGTCTACAATAGACTATTTGAACAAGTTCAACAGTGATGGAGTGGGAAACCTTTTCTATCGTTACAAGAACGACTCGGAGAATAGAATCAACACAATTTTTTGGGTTGACTTCAGATCTCGGATGACTTACGAATGTTTTGGAGATGCAGTTACGTTTGATATTACATAACGAACGAACAAGTACTCTATGTCTTTCGCGCCATTTACTAGAGTGAATCATCATTTCGATCCCGTTCGGTTTTGCACTGTTCAGAGATGAAAGCGAGGAAACCTTCGAATGGTTGTTCAATACTTGGTTAGAAGCAATGAATAACAAAGCTCAGAAGACAATCATCACGGATCCAAATAGGGCAATGGACGATGCGATCGCTCGGATTTTTCCACACACTCACCATGCATTGTGCTCTTGGCACATTACTTTGAAATATCCTGAAAAGCTGCATCAAGTTGTTCGCGTCATCCGGACAGGTTTAAACGGGATTTTTAGATTTATGTCCTGAAATCACTAACAATTGAGGAGTTCAAAGCACGATGATGACAGCTATGTATCAACTATGGGATGACAGACAATGAATGGTTACTTTCTCCTTACATGGTGAAGGAAAAATGGATTCCGACATATTTAAAATGTTTGTTTGCGGCCAGGATGAGCACCACATCGAGGAGCGAAGGTATGAATCATTTCTTCGATCAATATGTTAATAGTTCAACGACAATGAAGGATTTTATTGTGAGATCTCAAGAAGTGTTGGAGAAACAATATTCTAGGGAAAGGAATACAGATTATGAAACGACCTATAAGAGTCATGCTATGGTTTTGTATCCCCCTTTAGAAGTTCACGGTGTAAGGGTGTACACAAAGGAGATCTTTTGTAGATTTCAACTCGTTCTTTAAAAGGCAAATCAATATGTGTTGCTGAAGGAGTCAACGTCTTAAGATGTCGACGTGTATAAGATGACCAACGCTTTTGATCCTCGAGTACAACGGAGGGCGTATAGATTGACTCATCACACAAAGGTTGATGATAGGATTGTGTAATCCCTCCACTTATATAGAAATTATTGAACAAAACTTAGTAGTATTAACCATTATGTAGTTAATATGCCTAGGTTGGAAATAAAGTTAGTAATCTGCAGTCTAGGTTTGACGCGGAAGAGTAGACGATAATAGATGGAGAGCATTGTGGGCCACCAGATGTAGACCACTACAGAAGATTTTAACAGAGTAACTAAGACATGCATGGATAGCAAAAGGCCTACAAATGCTTTAGGATCTAGGATCAATCCTGTTGAAAAGGGCCAACACAGCAATACAGAAAAAGGTTGCAACAGTGCTGTGTGCAGACGAAGTTGCAGCAGTGATCGGGTGCAGATGAGGTCTCAACGGTACTAAGTGCAGACTAAAGTTGCAGCAGACTGAGTGAGGCAGAGATGGTTGCTAAGGTTGGACAAGGATCAAAGGATTTGTCAATTCGAAGATATGGGGGAGAAACTTTACGAGGATCAGAATGAAACTGATATGTCAACATCAGTGAAGGGGTCACATGTGTTGCTAACAGACAGGCTGTCAACATCAGATCACTGCTTATAAAAGGGGATCAAAGAAGCTCACAGAACGTACCTGTTGATGAACGATTGAACGTACAAGAACATACGAGAAATATGAATTCAAAGCTATTCAAGTGAGCTGAATTGAAGAAAGCAGAAAGAAGAGAGTTTGAGAGTCCCGGAAATAACCTAGAGGAGAGGGGAGGGGGGGAGGTGAATAGGTTATCTCAAAAATTTTACCATGCAGTGAAGTAGAGGTATGAGCTAGTCTGCACTACTTGAGTCTGCTGCAGAGTTGCAGAAGTTCTGCAATCAAGACTTTAGCTTTGAAAAGCTTGTCTCTTTGGACTTTTAAGTTCTTTACTAACATTTCTAGGAAAGAAAAAACCAGTGCGGGAAAATAAATTAGACAGGATTTTATACTGGTTCAGACATCTGTTGTCAACAAGTAACAGAAGGTTAGTGCAGTCTTCCCTTGGTGACCAATGTAGTCAAGCCAAGAGGAGGTTCACTACTTCTTGTTTTAGGCTTACAAGATAACCCCTTTACAACAAGTTCCTACTTGCTAAAGGATGAAGAACCTTATTCACAAATCCTGAATCTTCGATTCAACTCACGCACAGCGAGTCTCCAAGGTTTTTTCTTCGCTTGAAAGCTTTGAAATAATATTCAAGTTTTTCTCAGACTCATCAACCTTTTTCTCTACACTGTGAGTCCCCTTTTATAGACTCAGGGAACCAGAATCCGTTACTGTACGATCTGATAGTGACAGCTTTGCCGTCTACTGTAGTAGACTGACCTGGCTTCACCTTTCTGATATTGTACACATCACTATTGCCATAGCTTCTCGTTTTTTACCCCTTCCTTATTCCTTTCTATTCCAGCATAACTTATACTGTCCCCAGACCCATACACCAGGTCTACTGCATGTCTCTACTGCACCCTTGGCTGCATGAGCTCTACAGCATAGTCTTCATATCTAGCCTTTCTGTAACTTCACTACTGTAACTAGTCTGCTGCAACTTAGCTCCTCAACAGCTTCCAGACCTCATTTGCTCAGCCTGCTAGTGTAGCCTCGTCTGCATCCATCACTACACTCAGTCTTCTATAATTCAGCTTGCATACTTACACTGCGATATGGCTCACTTCACTTTGCTGTTGGAACTGACCTTGAACAACTGAATGGTCCTAAATCATGAGAACCCTGAGACATTTTTGCTGTTGTGTATAGTTTATCTTTGGCCTATAAATTTTTAGTCCCTAGTAGTCTTCATTCCTTCAGCCTTCTGCACTCTACTGCATGTTGTGGCCAGGTCTGCTACACCTTGCTGCCCTAATCTGCAACTACCTAACTAATTATTACAGTCTAAGCATCTATTACATACATAATTTTTTCTTAAGTTTTGTTCATCAATTTCTATACAAACTGAGGGATTGCACATTCCTATCAGAGTTCACTAGTCTGCATTGAAGAACAAAGCTGCAGCAGAGTCCGAGGAAGGATCTTTGCAAGGGTTTAGATTCATTGCCTTTGGCAAGTTTGCAAACTTATAAAGGGGTTATCTTGTAAGTCAAAAAATAAGAAGATAATGAACTCACCTCTTGGATTGACTACACCGGTCAACAAGTAAAGACTGGATTAAGCTCGCGTTACCAGTTGATAAAGAGTGTCTGAACCAGTATAAAATCCTGTGTTCTTGTCTTGTATTACTTCATTATACATATTAGTACTGTTAGAAATTAATTGAACAACAGAAAGAGACAAGCTTTCAAAGCTTAAGACTTTGCAACAGACACCTCTTCCAAGTCTGCAAGGTTTATTAGTGTATTCTGTTTGAATAATCCGTTGCATCACACTGAAAATTTTTAAACAACCTATTCATCCTCCCTCCTCCTCTAGGTTGTACCTGTGGAACTAACAATTGGTATCAGAGCCTGACTTTTCAGACTTAACAGTTTTTTGAAAGAAAAGGTCACTTCTTTTGATATAATTTTGCAAAGAAGTTACTAATAATTTATTTTGTGAAGTAAATATGGCTCCTCCAAAGCTACCCAAGTGTTCTAACAGTGGAGAGCCACCAACATGTTCATTTGACAAGTTCAACCACCGAAAGCTGAGAATGCTTGTGCATGTAGACTCAATAGATGAAAGTATGCATGATATAATCACAGATGGGCCATACATGTCAAAGATGTCAGATCCACTTTATGATTCAAGAGAAGTGGAGAAACCCAAATCCCTCTGGACAAAGGAGGATTGCGCCTTGGTGCCGGTGGACAGAAGGGTTAGGAATCAAATCTTCAAATCCCTTGATAATGACATGTTTGAGATAGTGATTCACACCACCACTGCAAAAGAAGCATGGGATGCTCTACTGCTCGGAAACGAAGGAACAAATGAGATCAGAGAGAACAAAAAAGATATCCTTATGCAACAATATGATTGAGTCTCAATGAGATCTGATAAAAACCTTACCAGCTTCTATGAAAGATTCAATGTGCTGATCGACAATCTCAAAACCTTAAGGAAAACTTTTGACGACAAAGAAGCCAACCTAAAGTTTATGTGATCACTTGGAGAAATATGGGGAACATAGTCTATAGCATTAAGGGAGTCCAGGGAGCATGCAAAAATGACCCTGGCCAAACTATATGGAGTGTTGCACACTTACAATCTGAAAGTAGAGCAGAAAAATGAGGGCAGAAAGAAAACTCTGGCCTACGAAGCACAAGAAAAAATCCTAAGATCTTAGGCGGAAGAGGAAAGCAGTGACACCTCATCTGCAAGTGAACAGGTAATCTCAGAAGAACTTGCACTAATAGGCAAGAAATTTAGAAAGCTGTTCAAAAAAAAAAAAATGTCAAAAAGAACATCTCCAGTAAGGTCAAAGAAGCAGAAAAGGAAGTTTGTTATAATTGTGGAAAGCCAGGACACTTTGCTGCACAATAAAGACGACCAACCCAGGACCATTTGCACATAGAAACAAGAAAGAATACAGCAAGGGGAGCTCTGGAAGAAAAGAAAAAGGCAAGGCCTATGCTGCAAAGACATGGAGTGAGACAGACTCAGATGATGAAGTAACAATCACAAATGCGTAACTCTGTCTCAAGGCAAGAAGTGACGAAAAGCAAAAGGTATTTGACTTCTCTGACTCAGATGCCACTCTATTGGAATTGGAGGAGGCTCTTCAAGAAATCTCTAAGAACTTTATTTTCCTTTCAAGGAAAAATAAAGACAATCTCGAATTAATTATAAATCTCAGAGAGAATTACAATCTAGCATATGAAGAGATTAAAAATAACTCAAATGACCTATTAGTAGCTCAAAATGAGCTGAAAGAATCAAATGAGAAGATAAAACTTCTCAATGTAGTAGTGGAAACACTCACAAGAAGAAATGTTGAGCTGTAGGCTCAAGTAAACACATGAAATGGAAAGACTCAGGAATTGCAAAAAATGCTAAACATGGATCAATCCTCATGTGATCGATCAGAAGTAGGGTATAAAAGTTGGTTGAGTAGTACAGCACATTCAAAAGCTAATAATGACACAAAAACCAACAAGAAAGAGGTAAAACGGACCTCTGTAAAAACAAACCTCTCCTGAACAAGGAAAGAAGAGCAGTAAAGTCTCTGCTGCTCAACCCAAAAGGATTAAATCCTTGAACAAAACACTAGCACAAAGTGGTGCAAAACACTACAAAGTGCATACAGCTTGGAATCATAAGGTAGAGGTCACATAGACCTCAGTACGCTCCAAATTACTCAATATGCAACAATACTTCCAATACTGCATGGAGAAGACCATATGAGAAGCTCGTCTGCACCAGCAGAATGCAGCAGAGGGAATAGAAAAACACTAGCAGACAACCTAGAGCAATAAGACCAAGGATCTACTGTTATACTTGTGGCAAACCTGGTCATAAATCATTCGAATGTTGGACTCAACATAAGAAAATTATTCAGGTGTGGGTGCCCAAAACTAACAAGCAAGGACCCATACTTATGGGTACCATGTACAAGGTTTCAACCTTTTATTTTAGGAAAAACAGGATGAAACATGGTACTTAGACAGTGGATGCTCAGGAAACATGACTGGGAACAAAAGCATATTGAAAGACTACAGTACAAAAGAAGGACCACTAGTCATCTTTGGAGGAGGCAAGGCAGGTAAAACTAAAGGTTATGGAACCATTGGTATAGGTTCCCTAATCTTTAGAGATGTAGCTTATGTTAATGGACTAGAACATAACTTGCTATCCATCTGTCAATTATGTGATAAGAATTATGATGTTTCCTTTACTCATGACTTGTGCTAAGTAAAAGATAAAGTCACCAAAGAAGTCAAACTGACAGGAACTAGAAAAGGACACATTTACGTAGTAGACTTCAATTCATACCAGTTAGCACAAATTACATTCTTTTATACTAAAGGTGCTGAAGATACAAATTGATTATGGCACAAAAGATTAGCCCACCTAAATTTCAAAACCATAGCTAAGTTGTCTTTAGAAAACTTGGTAAGAGGACTTACTCAAATCAAGTTCAAAACGGAAAAGCTGTGTAAGTCATGCCAAGAAGGCAAGCAGACTAGAGCAAACTTCAAATCAATAAATTCATCAGAAATAGTTACAATCCATGAACTGCTGCACATTGATCTTTTTGGTCCAACAGAAGTAAAGAGCTTAAATAAAAAGAAGTATACTCTAGTTATAGTGGATGACTACTCAAGATATTCATGGGTAATATTTCTGCATAAAAAGAGTGAAACCTACAGCCTGCTGACTAGATTTCTAAGACAAGTACAAAATGAAAAAGGTACTGAGGTAGTCACAATTAGGAGTGATCATGACACTAAATTTGATCAAACATGAGTTGATAATTACAGTGATGATCATGGCATTAAACACAACTTTTCAGCACCTAGAACACCTCAGCAAAATGATGTAGTAGAAAGAAAAAATAGAACTCTCACAGAATCAACCAGAACAATGCTTGCTGATAAAGACTTACCCAAAAGCTTCTGGGCTGAAGCAATAAACACAGCATGCTATGTTCAAAACAGGTGTCTTATACATAAGCTGCATAAAAAGACTCCCTATTAATTATGGAAAGGAAAGACACCAAGTGTCAAATACTTTCATGCTTTTTTATGCAAATGCTATATACACGACAATGATAAATACCATGCAGGAAAATTTGACCCTAAGACAGATGAAAGACTATTTCTAGGATATTCTAGAAAGATTGGAAAGCAACCAATTAGATTCCCAAAGAAGGTGAGAACCGTGCAGACTACAGCAAAGGCTGCAGAGCAACCTAGCAAGAACGAGCAGGTGAAGCTCAAAGGAAAAGTCACCAAGAACGTCCCAAAAGTAAAACCAAAGCAGACCAGGGTCACCAAAAAGAAACTTGTTCTGCAGACCTCAGAAGAGGAAACCTTGTCTAAAATCCATACTACACAGCACATGGAAGTGGAGGAAGAAACTCAGTCTGCTCTTGCAGACGAGCAGATTGAAATCAACACTCAAAGATCGACAACCTTAGCAGCAGTTGAAGGATCATCTTCAATGAGTCTCCCTCCAAATGAGCCAAAAATGGTTGTGCTCCATGATGCAAATATTGCTCTACAATATCTTAAGGCAGGAGCTGATGAAAACCTTCAGCAACTCATCCTGGAAGTACAACAAAGCTACCAGGAAGTCAAAAAAGGACCCATGGCACAGCTCAGGCGGGAGTTGAATGCACAGGGGTATACAAGAAAAGAAATTGAAGACATTGATGCCAAACTGAGAAGAATGCGGACTGATCAGCCTCTCAGTGCATTTACTGCAGTCTCTTTGGCAATAAGGGCTACTGCATCAAAGGCGTAGACAACTGCTATCATTCCTATCTCCACTTGTTAATTCCCAATCACAGAAAGACTCAAGAAGGGGTGGGGGAATTGAGTATTTCCAATTCTCAAATTTTACTTAAACCGTTGATTTCAATTCAAATGACTCGATTCTCATAAATGATTCAGTTTATGACTCAGTTCAATTCTTGTTTATGGAAATAATGATCAGTGCAGAAATGTTAAGACACAGAGTTTATACTTGTTCGTCCCCAACTAAGTCAGCGATTTACATCCAGTGTAGAGACACAACAATATACTATAACATCCCTAAGTATAATACCCTACTGCAAGACTCCAAAACTTGTAAACCTTATTACAAGCCCATCACCTAGTCTACCGTAAGACAAGAAGAACTACAATACAAACACCTCCTGTGTTGCAGTCGCCTATACCAACCTAGGCCACGGTTTCTCTACTCAACATTCCACTCCACAAGTGATTGTTGTGACAGACAAACAATATAGACTAAAACAATGATACAGAGTGATACCTTGTTGATCAGCACAGCAATGAGCACATTAGATTTGAGTATACCTTTATCGTTTTAAAATATCGAACCTCTTGATTCACCAAATCTGGATTTCCCAAGAACACCTTGAAAAAAAACCTATCGTAATTTTTGTACTTTGTGAATCGATGATGATCAAAATATTTTCCATCTTCATAAATAGTGAAAACACCATTTCGTGGAGAGGTGAGTCATGGAGAACATGGCTAAACCAGAAGATGATCTGGTCAAAAAACAACCTAGCCACTATCCTACAAAAATAGAATTTTGTTGAGAAAACAACGTTTTTGTAAAACCCTATGACGCAGCCTCGTTTAAAACATTTTGCACATTAAAAGATATTTTTCTGAAATAAATATCCAATTTAAAATATGAAAAAATCGCTTTAATCCACTATCCGAAAAATCAGGATTGTCGCTGTGACAAGAATCAGTTCTTAATCAAGGATAGGTTCTTTTCAAAAACATGTTCAAGGTAATTCAAATCCTATGTGCTCACTACTACAACTAATATACAAGAGTACTAACATGTCTACAATACACTTTTACACTACTTGAAAGATCTGTAGCTCCATCTTGTAGTCTTGGTGTATTGTCCTTGAGTTGTCATCTTTGGCTTGAAGTTTGATTTGCAATCTTGTAACCATCATATTCCTCCAAGCTTGTACATTGCACCTGCACATCTTCAAACTTGTAAATCATTAGTGCAGGATTGGAGCTAGTTGTCATTGAAGCAGAGTAACCATCAACTGCATCTGAAGTGTGGGCCATAACAATAACTACAATGGAAACTGCAGACAAGATTGAATTATAGGAGGCACTGCAGACCATCCAATCCTTACAGGAAAAGGTATTGGAACACAAAGCAAAAGCTAATGAACTACTTGGCAAACCTCAAAAGGAAGCCATGATCCAGTAGTTCATCAAGGAGCACAAGCTTCCAATAAAGAGAAGGTCCAATGCTGCAAGACCAAAGCTGATCCTATCAGGACCAACCACAAGATACAGAATCAATCCTCATTGAACCAGAACAGAGATTAACAATATAGACAACATGACAGAAGCTGAGATAGAACAGTTGGTATTGATGCAATGGAGGGAAGTTAACAAGAAGAAAAGGCCTACTGAACCATACATATTATTCAGTGGAACTCTGGAGATCAAGGGCTCAACCCTAAGAACCAAAAGACACAAACAGGCTCAACTGCAACATGTGGAGTTTATCCATACATCGGAGGTGGAAGCAGAGCTCAAAAGATTAGTGGACAAGCATGTTAGAGCGGCAACACTTGAAATCTATGATTACCTATCCAAACCAACCACTGGGAAAGCACCATCCTCCGGAGATGATGATGATGGTCTTGATGAACATCCAGAGGCAGAAAGCCATTATGATGATGATATCATAGATGAAGTTGCTAAAGAGGGCATCAAGGAATAGTCAACAGTAGAACCACCTGTTGCAGAAGAGCCAGCAGCAGAGTTACCACCAGCAGCAGCCGAGTTATCAGCAGAGGCACCTACAGCAAATAAGGCAGAAATAGTAGAGCCAACACCAACAACAGCAAAACCAACAATAATAGTCATAGGATCAGTAGAACCGAAAGAATCAGCAACTGAGGCACCTATGGCAGACAAGCCAGAAATAGTCAAACAACCAGAAGAAGAGACAGCAGCAGCTGAGAGGTCAGAAATAGAAAGATCAGCTGCAGAGGGATCAACAGCAAATATTTCAGCACCACAAGACACAGGAGCAGCAGAGGCTATCTTAGAGAAATGGGAAGCAGAGCAAACTACTGTACTCAAAGAGTTCATAGAGGTCATAACTCTTGATCTTACTCCAACACAGTCAGAGGAAGTTGTCATAGTTGAAGATGAGTCACCTGATATGACCTCTGCACTCAAGGAGGAGCAAACTGCAAACGACAGCACCTTCAAAGCGATGACACTTGAAGAAAACAAGAAGTAGCTGATGAGTGACACCTCCATAAATCAGGAGCATATGCACAACCAGGATGCATCCCCTCTGAATCTGGTATTCACTCCTGCATCCTCTTTTGGGCTAGTGCAGACAAGGACAGATTCATCATCTGTTGGATTTTCATAAGGTCTACTATACAGTGGAACATCCAACATTCCCATTACACCCCAGACTGCATCCAGAAGTCTGAGGAAAGCCCTAGAGGACATCAGGATGACACCAATACATGAAAAGCCATCCTCTACTGCCAGAACGATCGCCACCGCTGAAGTTCCTCTACCTTATCAGTCCTCTCCACTAGAGATAATAGTGGAGTATAGATTGAAGCAATTGGATCAGGAGGAATACAACATGCATCAATGGATAAAGGATGCATTCAAGGATCTTCTTGACAGACTAGAGCCAGTTGCAAACGAGCTGGAGTCTGAGAAGGAAACCAGGGACAAGTGCTTTGAAGAGTTCCATGACATTCTCGTTGGCATGGCTGAGGGACTTCTCAAACAAATTCAAAAAAGAAATTCTCTCAACCTCCAGCAGTATAGGCTCAGCTCCTCCAACCTGAGCAAACTAAGGGGGCAACACTCAGCTGATCTTCACAGACTGCAAACCTCTCTGCAGACCACTCAAAAGAAACTCAAGGAGCATATTATCAACAATGACATCAGTCTCAGCTTGCTGGAAAATAAGCTGAACCTTGAGACTGCCAAAGCCATAACGGCTCACCAAGTCACTTCCTCCGGACTGAAAGCTCTTCGAGCTGCCATTGAAGCCCTCACAACAGCCCTTGATACTAACAAAAAGGGGAGGAAAGCAATAGAGAAATGAAAGGAGATAATAGGGTCCAAGTCTATGGATGAACTAAAAAGAAGATACATAGCTACTGCAGAAAGTGAAAGGTTTGCAAAATAAGGAAAGTCCTCAGGACCTCAAGGAGAACAGACCCAGGGGGAGAAAGGAGGCATCAAGGACCTCAAAGGGAACACACACGGGGGGGGGACAAAAGGAGGCTTCAAATACAACTAGAAGGCCACCCTCCAAAATGCAACAAAGGAGGAGAATATCAAAGGTGAAAATATACATACTCCTTGCTATACTATAACCTTAGAATAGGATCAAGTTCTTTTTAAACAATGTAAATGTTAGCTTGTTGTTTTACTTAGAAGTTTTGTTAGCATCAATTTAGGGGGAGATTGATAGGAATGTGCAATCCCTCCACTTGTATAGAAATTGATGAACAAAACTTAGCAGTATTAACCATGATGTTCTAAGTGTACCTAGGTTGGAAATCAGGGTAGCAATCTGCAACCTAGGTTTGATGCGAAGAGTAGAAGGCCACATATGGAAAGCATTGTGGGCCACCAGATGCAGACCATTACAGAAGATTTCAACAAAGCAACTAAGACATGCATCGATAGCAAAAGACCTACAAATGCTTCAGGATCTATGATCAATCCCGTTGACAAGGGCCAACACAGCAATGCAGAAAAGGGTTACAACAGTGCTGAGTGCAGACGAAGTTGTGGCAGTGATCGGATGTAGATGAGGTTTCAACGGTACTGAGTGTAGGCTAAAGTTGCAGCAGCCTGAGTGTAGCAAAGATGGTTGCTAAGGTTGGACAAGGATCAAGGGATCGGTCAAATCGAAAATTTGGGGTATGGAGAAACTGTCGAGGATCAGAATGAAGCTGATCTGTCAACATCAATGAAGTGGTCACATGTGTTGCTAACAAACATGCTGTCAACATCAGATCAAGTACAGTCACAGGTTCATTCCCTCAGCCTATAAAAGGGGATCAAAGAAGCTCAGAACGATTAAACGTATAAGTACATACTAGAAATTGGAATTCAAAGCTATTCAAGTGAGTTGAATTGAAAAAAGCAGGAAGAAGAGAGTTCACTAGTCTGTATTGAAGAACAAAGCTGCAGCAGAGTCCGAGGAAGAATTTGTGAAAAGGTCTAGGTTCTTTACCTTTGGCAAGTTTGCTAACTTGTAAAGAGGTTGTCTTATATGCCAAAAACAAGAAGATAATGAACTCATCTCTTGGATTAACTACACTGTTCATCAAGGGAAGACTGGACTAAGCTTTCGATCATCAGTTGATAACGAGTGTCTAAACCAGTATAAAATCCTATGTTCTTATCTTGCATTACTTTATTTTGCATATTAGAACTGTTAGAAATAACTTGAACAGCACAAAGAGACAAGCTTTCAAAGCTTAAGTCTCTGCAGCAGACACCTTCTGTAGTCTCCAAAGGATAAACAGTGTACTTTGATTAAATACTCCACTGCATGGCACTGAAAATTTTAAAACAACCTTTTCACCCCCACCCCCCCTCCTCTAGGTTGTACCTATGGGGCTAACAATTGGAATCAAAGCTTGACTGAACAGTTTTTTGAAAGAAAAGATCATTTCTTTTGATTTAATTTTGCAAAGAAGTTACTAACAGTTTATTTTGTGAAGGAAATATGGCTCCTCCAAAGCTACCCAAGTGGCCTAACAGTGGAGAGCCACCAGAATGTTCATTTGACAAGTTCAACCACTGGAAGCTAATAATGCTGACACATTTGGACTCAATAGATGAAAGGATGGATGATATAATCACAGATAGGCCATACATGCCAAAGATGCCAGATCCACTTGATGATTCAAGTGAAGTGGACAAATTCAAATCCCTCTGGACAAAGGAGGACTAGGATTTGGTGCTGGTAGACAGAAGGGCTAGGAATCAAATCCTCAAATCCCTTGATGATAATATGTTTGAGATAGGGGTTCACACAACCACTGTAAAAGAAGCATGCGATGCCCTACTGGTCAGAAATGAAGGAACAAATGAGATCAGAGAGAACAAGAAGGATGTTCTGATGCAGCAGTATGATTGGGTCTCAATGAGATCTGATGAAAATCTAACCAGCTTCTATGAAAGATTCAATATACTCATCAACAATCTAAAAATGTTAGGAAAGACATTTGACAACAAAGAAGTCAACCTAAAGTTTATGAGATCACTTTGTGAAATATGGGAAACAAAGACCACAACAACAAAAGAGTCCAGGGATCTTGCAAAAATGTCCTTGGCACAGCTATATGGAGTCTTGCACGCCTACAATCTGGAAGTTGAGCAGAAGAAACAAATTGATGAGGCTAGAAAGAAAACTCTAGTCTTCAAGGCACAAGAGAAAATTCTGAGATCTATGGCATAAGAGGAAAGCAGTGACACCTCGTCTGCAAGTGAACAGGCAATCTCAGAAGAACTTGCGCTAATGGGAAAAAAGTACAGAAAGCTGTTTAAAAAGAAAATTTTCAAAAAGAACATCTCAAATAAGGCCAAAGAAGCAGAGAAGGAGGTCTACTACAATTGTGGAAAGTCAGCGCACTTTGTTGCACAATGCAGACGACCAGCCCAGGAACCGTCTGCATAAAGGAAAAAGAAAGAATACAGCAAAGGGAGCTCTGGAAGGAAAGAAAAAGGAAAGGCCTATGTAGCTAAAACATGGAGTGAGACAGACTCAGATGATGGAGAAACAATCTCAAATCCTCAGCTTTGTCTCATGGCAAGGAAAGAAGAAAAGCAACAGGGATTTGATTTCTCTAATTCAGATGCCTCTCTAGAAAAATTAAAAGAGGCTCTTAAAAAAAAGCTCTGAGAACTTTACTGTGCTTTCAAGGGAAAATAAAGAAAATCTATAACTTAATGCAAATCTCAGAGAGAATTACAAATTAGAATATGAAGAGATTTAAAATAAGTCAAACGACTTGTTAGTAGCTCAAAATGAGCTGAAAGAGTCAGATGAGAAGATAAAACTGATAGGAATATGCAATCCCATCATTGTATAGAAATTGATGAACAAAACTTAAGAAGAAATTATGTATGTAATAGATGCTTAGGATGTAACAATTAGTTAGGCAGTTACAAACTAGAGGTCGCAGGTTGTGCAGACGAGTGCAGCAAACCACTGGTGCAGCAGAGTACAACAGACCAAGGCAATGCAGACTACGGGGGACTAAAAATTACAGGCCAAAGATCAACTACATACAACAGCAAAAGTGTCTCGTCGTTCTGAGGATCTAGGATAATTCCATTGTTAAAGGCCAGTTCCAGCAGCAAAGTGAAGTGAGCCATATCGCAGTGTAAGTATGCAAGCTGAATTGCAGAAGACTGAGTGCAGTGCTGGGTGCAGACACGACTACACTAGCAGATTGAGCAAATGAGGTCTGGAAGCTGTTGAGTGGGAGCTGAGTTGCAGCAGACTGGCTGTAGTACTTGGTGCAAGTGAGTTGCAGAAAGGCTGGATACAAAGACTGTACAGTAGAGCTCATACAGCCGAGGGTGCAGCAGAGGTGCAGTAAATCTACAGTAGAGGCCTGCAGCAAAGGCTATGTAGCGGAGGCATGTAGTAGACCTGGTGTATGAGTTTGGGTGTAGTATAAGTTATGCTGGAATAGAAAGGAACAAGGAAGGGGTAAAAAATGAGAAGCTGAGGCAAAGTTGATGTGTACTGGAACAGAAAAGGTGAAGCCAAGTCAGTCTACTACAGTAGAGGACAAAGCTGTCACTATCAAACAGTACAGTCACGGGTTCTGGTTCCCTGAGCCTATAAAAGGGGAATCACAGCGCAAAGAACAAGGTTAACGAGTCTGGAAAAAAACATGAACATCATCTCAAAGCTTTCAAACGAAGAAAAAGTCTTGGAGACTCGTTATGCGTGTGCTGATTTGAAGATTCAGTTTTCGTGAAAAAGGTTCACTAGTCTGTAAGTGAAGAACAGCAACTGCAGTAGATCACTGCAAGATCTTGGTTTTTCATCCTTTAGTAAGTACGATCTTGTTGTAAAGGGGTTATCTTGTGAGCCAGAAACAAGAACTAGTGAACCTCTTCTTGGTTTGACTACACTGGTCACAAAGGGAAGACTGGACTATGCTTCTATTACTTGTTGGTAACAGATGTCTGAACCAGTATAAAAATCCTGTGTCATTTACTTTTCCGTACTGATCTTCATTATTAAAACTATTAGCAAAGAACTTAAAAGTCCAAAGAGACAAACTTTTTAAGTTTAAGTCTCAACTACAGAACTTCTGCAAGCTGCAGCAGACTCAGATGGTGCAGACTAGCCTATGGCTCTACTACACCACCTGGAAATTTTTGAGATAACCTATTCAACCCCCT